>JAVQKC010119081.1:0-13031 GCA_036025475.1 Philypnodon macrostomus
TAATTAATATTCATCGAAGAAGTACCCAAATCGATAGAGTTCGGCGTCTTTATGGTATGTACCTGTGTGCAAATGTTGAAACTGATCCGGCAATTCGTTTTTGAGCTATCGCGTTCACAGCTAGGATCTGCGGACGCGGACGCAGACGCGGACGAACACCGACGTGATTCCATAATATCGGCGACACGCTGTTTTCGCCGATATAATAAGCCACATGCATAACTATGAGTAGGATACATGCAACCACTTCATAGAGTTGATCAGCATGTCTAATTAGCAACTTTAGAAGTATGCAAATACAAGTACCCTAAAAATTGAATAAATCTCAGTGAAAATTGAATTGACAAAGTAAAAATTTTTTTTTTTTTAAATTAGCCTACGATATGAGATCATTGCATGGCACTATTGAAGCAACATAATTAAACTTATATTTTATTATTTTATTCTTATGGAATTTGTCGATAACATCTAAAAACAGCAGTGTTGTGTAGAAAGTAATTTGATAAAAAGTTCAGTATTTGCACCATATTTTTTTGTGATCGTTAGAGACAAAACCCGTTTAATATCAGTTGACCAATGGCATCTATATGAGTACACACACGTTTTTGCTGTGCATGATACCGAGCTGTACTCTTGAAAGAAAGAATAACTATTTGCGGAATATGGTCGACAGTTGCCTACCACACCTTCTACTCAAACAGAAATTATATTGTTCTTTAAAATAATTACAGAATGGCAAGGTTTGCTCGCTTGTAAAAATGCTGGAGAATGTTTCATTGTTTTGATTAATACAATGTTAGGACATACTCACATAGTAGGCACGCAACTATTGTAAGTTAAGAGCCACAACAACTTTAGGCCCATGACTAGTTAAAACCTAACCAAGGCCAGGGCTAAAATGAGTATTCATTCAGAAATATATTTAGCCACAAAACTAGTATAAATTGCCATACATTACAAGATTGCTCATATACTGCAGTTAGAAGCAAAACGTTTAACAAGGGCCAAATTGGTCAGATATAAACTAGAAATAAATCGGGACTAAACCAGGACTTAACCTGGACAGAAATGTGACTTTACTGTTATTGTGGCTTTATTGATTTAAATGAGGACTAACCCCGGACTAACAAAGACACACATGGGTTACACCAGAACTAAACTGTGCTGCATCTGGGATTAAACCAGGTATAAAAAAAAAAAATGTAAAGTGCGTGAGTGGTTACCGGCTGCATGCGTGGTCGAGCAGCAGAGAAACAGAGTCCAGGCCACAGTCCAGTTTAGTGTTGTGATAGAGACAGCGCTCTCTTTGTAGATCTACAGCCTGTTTTAACAAAGTCTGGAGACGACGAGGGGGAAGCATCACAGAGGGAGGAAGGTACGCTGTGGATAACATAACCAGGATAAAAATACTTTTAATACAAGAAATATTTGAACAGAATATATTGGATTTATTGGATGAGGACTGAGCCTAGAAATACACTGGGACTAAACTGGGTCCAAACCAGGCCTTAACCAAAATGAAAGTCTATACCAGATCTAAACCAGAACAAAATCAGGACTAACCCAGGACAACATTGGAACTAAAGCAGGATCAAACCAGGACTGAACCAGGAAACCGCTAACTATGGTCAAATCAGAAAAAAAACAAACCATCCTAAAATCACGTCTAAATCAGGTCCAAACCAGAACTAAACCAGGACCAAAAACCCATAACACATCAATTTCCTACCTGTGCAGGACTAAAACAGGAACACAACTGCCTGTAATTGCAACTAAATCCACCCTGGACCTGCAAAAGGCAACTGTGGACCACCAGTGGGACCTTAACCACAGCTTGAGAACCACTGTTTTATTATTTGTCATTCGGGTTATACTGACTCTGTAGTTTGTCCAGCAGTTTTGTCCGGGACGTGGTGCCCTTTCCCTCCCACTCAGCCTTGGCCCGAAGGTCGTCTGCGTGGCTGCACATCAAGTACCTGCAAAACACACCATAGACTTTGTGAGTAAACCAGCAGCATATACTAATCAGGCAAAACATTTTCACCACTGACAGCGGATAGTGTATAAAACATCTCTTCATCGTGGGCACCTGTTAGTGAGTGGGTTGATGTGTGTGTTAGAAATGCAGGAAAATAGCCTAGGATGACTGGGTCAGAGCAGCTCTTGTGGGGTGTCCCCAGTGGTCAGTATTAGTGCTCAATAGAACAAACATCAATTTTGCAATATGAATATTTTTGACGAATGTTCAATTAGGCATAAATTGTTCCATTGTTCCTTCAAAATCGTTACTTAAATCAAAATGAGGACTACAACGACGCCAATCAAACCATGACTAAAATGTTATTCAAGGATCTAAAAGTGTAAAGCGATGTCAGATTTAGGCTGTTTCTGAAGGTGTCAGAATTCACAATGCAGTTTGTTGTGTAATGACACCAACGCCATATTAGGCAGGTGGTCATAATGTTGTGGCGGATAGGTGCAGTTTACGTACAGCCTGTTGGTGCCACAAAGGCCATTTTCTGAAACTACCCTATCAATAAAACAGTAAAAACACTAGTGTTGAAGCAGGCTGCTGGACCCAATGGTTATGTCTGAGCCAGTTCTTTGTTCCTGTTTCTTATTTTTCTCTCTGTATTACTCAGAGATGCAGCTGAACATGACTCATATCGTCCACACTTTAATAAAACCTACTACTATTTTATTTTCACGGTTATTCTACACACTCGCCTCCACTGCACCAAGACCATTATTTACTACGTAAGGAGTAAAGTATCTATGGAAATCCTGGCAGCAATCAATCATGGTTATTTTGGCAGTTTTTTTTTTTACGCTGATGTCCTTCTTGATACCCCATTTATTTCTCTGGTCGGGTATGTATTGCGGCTTGCATTTTTGACTCCATGTAAAGGAATTGAACCCCTGACCGTCTGCACCAAAGGCAAGAGAACAGATTTACACACTGGTGGTGGTAAGATACTTCTGCAGCTACACAAACACAGCTGTCATGGGGCAGACTGATGGAGATATGGCAGCCATACAGTGCCAATGGCATCTACGACCACCACAATCACAGTAACACATTTTTATTCAATGCAAGGTAGGTAATGGGTCTTGCTTGACACAGGAGATTGAACAGAGGGGAGTATGGCTTGATTTCAACTAACATTCCATTTATACAATACATGATCTGTATTTGAATGGTGCATGCTATTCAGTGGTTCTCAAACCTTGGTACATGGGTTTTTCTTGGATATTCCACTTTAGAATGGGGGGCTTTAAATGAGTCCCGTTCGAATTTCCATGTTTAGACCTGGTTTAGTCCCAATTCATTTCTGGTTTAGACCCAGTCAAGTCCTGGGTAAATCCTGGTTTAGTCATGATCTGGTCTTGGGTTTGGCCTTGATTAGAACTGGCCCAGTCATGTTTTAGACCTGGTTTAATTTTATTTAGTGGAATACAACTGTACTTAGAAAGACACATATTTAGTAGTACTTCGTGTGACAAATTTGTATAGGATGTACAGTATTTGAGTAGTACTGACCCACTGAGGATGTGGATGCGCTCCGTGTTGTATTTCAGAGGAGTGAGTTCAGCTCTGAGCACCTGCAAGGCCTCCAGGACTTTTCCATCCTCCAGATACTCCAGGTACTTCTGCTGCAGCAACAGGAACTTCATCCTCTGTCAAAGACCACAACAGTGAGTCAAAAGGCTGGCATATACATTATATATAAACATTTACGCACACATAATAAGATGTGACATAATACAATGTTTGTCTTGTAAATTAGTATTTACTTACCACAATGGCGCTGGGAGAATGCATGAGTGCCTTCAGTTCATTCAAATCACTCTCAGCCTAAAATATACAAAGAAAAAATCTATTTACTACATTATGTAATATAAATACATACTTTTTTTCCTTCTGAATTATTTTATCTACACCACAATTTCCAGTTTCACCAATTCAGGTAATTAATACTTAAACTTCAAATAACCAGAACCACTAGAGTAAATGTCCCTGGGTCCTATCCCGCAGTTCCATCGTTATTAAGTTTTAATAATGTTCAAAACCATTTCAGCTTACCAGGATGTACTGTAACCCTGGCTAAAAATAAAGAATTAATAATAACCTTTTAATAAATTGAATTAAAAATGCTGTATTGAAATCCATAAGCTCGCTTTTAACTGTAATTCACAAATACTGGCACTGTCTGGTCTCTGCAACATATATCCTCCCCTATTCTCATCAGAAAAAGCAGTCTCAATCTAAAAATAACAATGTGCCTTTAACATTGACCCATCAGGACAAGGGCTTTCCTCCCTCTGAGTAGATACAGTATAATATGATTTGCTTCACTTATAGACAGCCCCAGTTTGAATCACCTTGTCCCACTCGCCCTCCATCACGTGGTTTCGAAACTTGGTGGCGGACGGGTGCTCGAGTCGGCAGCCGGACTCCTGCATCAAGAGATCCACTGTCTGACTGTGAAAATAGAGAGAAAAGAAATGAATGTTGCAAAATAAAACAATAAATTGCCCTTAACAGGTTTAAAACAGGACTGGACTTGTTCTAAATCAGAACTAAATCTGGACAAAACTAGGACTACACTAAGACTTAAATCAAGTCTAAATCAAGTCTAAATCAGGTCTAAACCAGGTCTAAACCAGGCTAGGAATAAATTAGGACTAAAACAGGACTAAATCATGTTTAAACCAAGACTAAATCAAGACAAAACCAGGCCTAACCATGTTGAAACTATCAATTGTGGCTAGTAAAGTGGTTTCCTGCTGCTGAAGCCCACCTGCTTCATGTTTTGTCATCGTGTGTGTTCAGAGATCTGCAGAATTAGATGTAATATTATCTGAACTAATTACGGATCCACCGATATGGAATTTCTTGGCCGATACCGATATTTTGTAAACGTGTTTTAGTCGGCCATGTTTCTTGAAAGTAAGAAATATACATGTGAATAACTGCCTTACATGTAGTTATTAATCCATAAATATTAGCTTTACTTCATTTTGTCACTAAATTTAGACTTTTGGAATGGGCTTTTCTTTCTCTGACTTGTTCTAACCCTACAGAAGTTATCCTTTTTGAACAACAGGTTACCCTCAGACATTTGTACAGACCGACACCGATATCAGTCAAAAATATAATTATCGGCTGATACCGATGTTGACCCGATATACATCTGCATCACTAGAACTAATGTGCCCTTTCTATTATCTCAAACAAATCTTTGGCATCAGGAAGGTATTTCCACCCACAAAACTGACGCTCACTGGATATTGTATCTTTTTCAAATCATTTACACAGTTAATAATTAGTCACTATTGGGGTGAAACAGAATTGATGGTCATAGTCATATCCTTAAGCAGTATAGTGTCCTCTGCAGTGTGGCCACTTTATCTAATGTAATTTACCACAGTGTGAAAAAAGCACTGATCCAGCATTACAAAGGTTTCGCACAGAGAAGGTTAAAGGGTTAAAATGGGTTCAAAATAGATTCATAAAATAATACAGTGCATACAGTTTTACACCATTAACTACTTTAGACAATATTAAGCATTTAACTAACTAATTAAACCAGAAATAAACCAGGAAAAAACAGCTCTTAACAAGGTCAAACTCAAGTCAAAGCCAGGACTAAACCAGGACTAAACCAGTCCTACTAAACTGGGACCAAATTTTGACAAAACCAGGACTATATCAAGGACTATAAAAAAGAACCACTGAAAATCTACACTAAAATAG
Organism: Philypnodon macrostomus; assembly: GCA_036025475.1. Lineage (NCBI taxonomy): Eukaryota > Metazoa > Chordata > Actinopteri > Gobiiformes > Eleotridae > Philypnodon > Philypnodon macrostomus. The sequence goes on from JAVQKC010119081.1 coordinate 5,759, forward strand.
ATTATTGCAGTTTACTGTTACTATGGTGTTTATATCTTCATTTGAGTAATAAGGGCTGGGCAATCTTACTTCAGTCAATTAACTCAATTTCTCTAAGTGCAACATAATTACTGTGCAGTTGGGGACCGGATATCACCAACAGTCGTTAGCTAGGATCATGGTGGTATCTGGCCGTTTCTGTTTAGCTTTGATACAGTATAAACAAATGGAGCAGGGAAAAGACTTGGGGATGAGGGCTAAAAATAGTCATTACCAGGAAACACTTTTGTATGCATCATTATGTACTGACAACTTAATTAGTAATGCAAAGATATCTATAGAGCTGTACTGATCGTTGTTTTATGCCAGTACCAATGCTAAATAATGACTTTAAAATAAGCTGCATCATCCAAAATCTCTACCAAGAGCACCTTTACATTGCAGACTAATATGATTCTATACAGTAATTGAGGTTTAGTAATAAATATGGCCCTGAAACATTCATTAACAACTAAATTTACTCTTTTATAGATGTTTTTAAAATGATGGATGATAGTGCGCCTCAGTTTAATCTAGAGTCATAAATATTGTTGAGCAGCAGAAGGCATCAGGCCCAAGTGTGCTGGATGAGAGCAATATACAAGTGACATTTGCTGAGTAAGATCACAGGGACTATCAATCAACACGGCCATAAATGGGTCGAAACTGGACTCAACCTGGTAATATTAACATGGGAGTAAAACGACATAGAACTATTAATGAGTCATGCAAATAGCTTCAAGACATGTTTAAAACCTAACATCAGAAGAAAAGTCATTTAAACTGACTTTGAACATTGTTGGTACCAGGTGGACCGCTCTGAGTATTTTGGAAATGGTAAAATATTCAGTAATATATATAGTATTATTCAGTGAGTGGCAGTTCTGGGGGCGAAAATGCCATGTTGATGTTGTAATGGAAATTGAGTTTTTACTACATTTAGGTTATATGATTGCTAAATGTGAGAATTCCTGTTTGTAAGATTACTTGAATGTTTCCCTACACTTTATACAAGTGCCAGATTATATGTTGTTTATGTTTTAACAATTGCGTCAAACAAAGTATCAACCAAATTTGCACACGTCAGATACCATACCCCTCACCCGATACCATACCCCCACCCGATACCATACCCCCACCCGATAGCCTATAGTCCTCACCCGATACCATACCCCTCACCTGATACCATACCCCCACCCGATAGCCTATAGTCCTCAGTTAACCTCACGTTTCACTGTGACTAAGAAAATAAGTCGTTATTTCACAAGTCTGTCTTAGAGTAGAGACTATTTTGAGATAACAAAAGGCAACATTAGCTCAGATAACCACTCGTTACCTCAAGGTCTGAAAATTACAAAACAGCTTGCAACTGGCAGTTGTGCACAATGATGTAGTATTCCAGAAGTTTCTTTAAATAAAATATAGTTTAAAAATGAATTATCTGTGATGATCCAGTAGGTAATCTGCCATAATGATTATTTTTACATTCGTCCGTGCCTGGCCTCTACGGCAACATAAAAGTTGAGTTTGTGTGTGCTGCCACCACTCAAAAACTCTATTGGTCAAAGTGGTATCGCACTAACTCTGATTTGATGTTGCTGTAGAAGCCAGGCAGAAGTAAAATCATTCTGAGATTAGATTACCTATTTTACATCAGAGAACAGGGTCAGATTGTCCGTTTTTAGGATTTGTTTGTTCTTTTTATAATTTCATATTTAAAGACTACAACATATCCACAATATGACCAAACAAGGGTTAAATGTGGGACTAATACAAGAACTAGAAAATGACTAAGGCCAAGCAAAATGACAAAACAAGCCAAATATAAGCGCCTAAACACTATCTTTAGCATATGACTGTATAGCCCAATGTCAACCCAATGACCCTGCCACCCTCCCCTGGCTGACAGGTACTTACTTTAGCCCTAAATCGTGCAAATGCTGTCCTATCAGCCGGATCACATCCTCTTCTGACTGCGACAAGCGTTTTTTCTTCTTGACATCGAGCTGTGGACTGTTGCTGTTGCTTGCAGTCGTCGTCGGCGGTGGGGACACTCCATTGTTGTTTACAGAGTTGCCATTGTTGCTGCTGACTGGTATAACTCCATTGCTCACCTCTGCTACCTCTACGGCCGAGGAAGAGTCTCCGTTTTGGGCTCCGTTTCGACATGGCAGCTCGGTGTCCTGCTCCTGTCCTCCGGCCCCGTTAGACTGCATTTTTATTTATCCCCCTACCGTCAATAATTCGTTCGTATAGCTGCTTTTTCGGGCCCACACTGACCCAAATGCAGCCGAACTAGCGCGTCTCTTCTGCGGCCCGAGTCTCGCCAATTTATCTCCGCTTTTTCGACTCGGATAGCGAAGAAACGGAGGCTTTAGTTATTCCGAAAGCCACATTTTGTTGTATTTTAATGTTCGAGGCGCTGTCAGGGCCCGTGAGAGACGCAGAAGTTGCAGGATAGCGCTTAATATTGTTGCTCTACAGACAGCTGCAGCCCTGTTATGGACATACGCAGTGACGTCAGCGGAAATTCCTTCACGTCTGAGCCGCGCGCTGCGTCACCTGCTGAGGGCGCTCGCGGGTCGATTTACTGTCCAAAGTCTGTACGTAATAAAAATAAGATATAAACAAACATATAAGAACTAATTCAGTTATAGTTATATAGTTTAAATTTCGGTTATGTAAATTCCCATGTTCATATTCTTAGTCATGGTCTTTCCATCCAGTTTATTTCAGAATAACGAGTGAGTGAAGTGAACCCCTGAAGAGAAACCCCGACTGTAAGCCTGATGGTGTATATATACTAAGTTTACAATAGAATCACATGACAGGTGAAGGGACAGGAAGGAACCAATGGTGAAGGGGGCTTCCTTATTATCCATATGCTAATTGTATTCACACCTCAGTAGCTGGGAAAGCATTCCAACAAACCTACAAACAAATTGTAATATATGTATAAATTTAGTAAAACAAAATTTCATGGAACAAACACCTGTAATTCATTTGTACAATATAATTTCCATCACATTTCCAATATTTCTTGTAATAATAATTTTACAAACTAATCATATTTTTATTAAACAATTTCCTGTTTGTAAATGTTGTACAAAAAGCAAGTAAAATTTTCGTGTTGTGTAAAATTACTGTAATCACTATAACACTGTTTTCACTTGACTATCAGCAAAATAGACAAGATAGATATAAAATTTAGTGAAAGGACAAGCACTGTACATTCATGGTTTGTTCTTGTGTGAAAGCTTCTGGAATATAACCACAGACTAAACAGAACTGAATGTAAATCAAATGTCACGCTAAAACCGTAAATAATTGAATCTTTTCCTTTACTTCCATATTGAAGTGAACAAATGGAATTTTAGTTGGAATCATATTTCATTTAAGATTATTAGCCCACTTATGCTTTCTTTAACAACATGGTAAATGCCCGTATGACAGCATGCAGCATATACATACGTAACAGTACATGGAAGTGCACAATAAACATGTTATATGTAAGTAACATGTTCTTTCCTCAGCGGCTAGTGCCATGTGAAAGAGCAGTGACCGGACATCAACAATAATGACGCAGGGGTTAAATTCATATTTACAAAAAAACAACTGTTATCTTATTTTTTAAAATGTTTTATTTAATTCACCTTAAGATGACATATAACTCAAAACAAAGAGGGTACACAGACAGAGAACTTCTTCAACTTAAAGACATTAACCTTCTTCAAATCCATTTAAAACTCCAACAGGAACCAAAACTTCAAATAAAACTCAGATCGATTCAGCCACAGGACGGAGAGGTTTGGTCTTTTACCAATGTCGCCATTATTAGATCCTTTTAGTGCTGAAAAACAACATGGAGATCAAGAAGATGCAATACTTTTTCAGTGGACACAAATGTTTTTAGTAACTCGCAACCAATTATCTCCTAGGGTGTACTGTTCTGTCTTGGTAGAGAACATTAGCAAATAGCTTAGACAATAGACATGATTGGTCACCATTGGCCAAACCTATATTTTTCAATTACTATTTAGCGATATACATGTTTGCTAGTATTTATTAGTGCATAGAAATTGCATTGTTGTCTGCTTAAAATGCAGGGGTGAATGAAGTTTCTTTCACCTCCCCCTTATATCCCTTTGTAAATGAATAATCAGTGTACTATTTACCTGGAGGTCCCAGGTTATGAAAGGTCTCGTGAGAAATAAAAATATATTTGTAAGAAGATTTTACATTAATGGCATCTAAACAAAATAATGCATTGTTAAACTTCCATATTATTTAGAAGCACTAAAAAGGATCCATATTTAAAAGCCTACAAACCCTCCTTTGGACAAAAACCAAGAATCAAATACAGAGTCGTCACATTATTATAATTTTTTCAAAGTGCTATTGTGTTTCCATACGCCTGAGATTTCTTTAAAAATACAGGAAACAGCTGTGGTTCACACTTTGGCATTATCGCCTGTAGCTATCGTTTGTCATTGCCACTGTCACACATTGTCATCGTCGTGTTATAAAAACAACAAAAAGCAATGCCATCATGTTTTTATTAAATAAATCTGACCCCATAAACACTCTGTATAATCTATATGTACATCCGCCAACTTTTCAATACAACAAATACGTTATAAAAATATGAATTAAAGGGGAATATGGTTGGTTTTTAAGAGAAAGAGGAGAGTCAAGTTGTAGAGGACACTATTGCACTTTCATCCCATTTTACACAATCAGCAATGGGCTTTACAATCAACGGAGACCGAAGGCTTCAACACAATCCCACTGTTTCAAAATGTGGCTCTAGTCCAAAATACTGCATTGTTCATTTAGTTAACAAACCTTATGCATTTCTTATTGTCTTGTCAGAGTGGAAGGATAACAAAACCAATGCCATTTCTGTTAATTGTGCATGAGCTAGTAAAAAGAACATTCATTCGTCTTTCTTTTGCTTTTCCCAGTAGCTATGGGCCTCAAGCGGGGCACGCCCTTGACAATGAGTAGTTAGTTGCAGGACACAGATGCATACACACACGCTCATATTCATTCACTAGAAGCAAATTTAGATAGACCAAATGCAAGCATGTTTTTGGACAGACAATGATTATTGTGAAATATTTGAGACTTAATTGAGTCCACTGTTGTCGTTACATTTGCAATAGGGCCAATGGGCTTTCTATTTCAGTGTATTGTTATCCTTCCACTCAGTTCGAACCATGATCTTAGCTGTGAGAGGCACTTCCATTTGCTCACAATTCCTCATTACAAATAAAGTAATTTTTGTGCTACTTTCTATATAGGCAGTCTCTTACATTCATTCACATATTGGCCACAACATTGTCTGTATAACCCTTCATATTTTTGATAAATGGTAGATTTCTGACCTGTTCTCTGGTCAGTTACAAAAAGTTGAAAACTGCTTGTGTTAGAAAGTGCCACCCACTCACACATGTTAACTGCAAGAAGAGGCCAGTCTGCCCCATCAAAGGCTACTGCAAAAGTCATGTTTTTAGTCCATCTATTTGTGGAAAGATAGAAGCAACATGGTGGTGGCAATGTCAAAACAATCAACTTTTAATGAACCAAGTAAATGATGATTATGGCTATATGTGTCAAGAGGATTTGGCAGTAATCTCTCCTCCCACAATCTTGGCAACTGGCTTAACAAAAGTCTAAACTACAGCAATTGTTCTGAAAATCCTCACACCAAGTCCCATTTTATTGGACTAAAATGAGCCTAAATGAGGACACAAATATAACAGGACTAAAACTAGTCTAAATTAGGTCTAAACCAAGTCTGAATCCATGGTAAGTACCATGGCGGTAAGTGCCATATGTACCATTTTATTGGCGCCTAAATCAGGACCCTTAAAGGACTAAACCAAGACTTAACCAGGTCTACACATAGACTAATTAAGGACTAAACCAGGACTAAACCAGGACTAAACCAGGACTTAAACAGGTCTAAGATGAAAGATGAAATGGTTGAAATTTTGGCAACCCTTGGGTCCCAGGGCTTTGAAATGGAGTCTAGACAATAAAAGGGCCTTCAGTTATATTTTTGTCCCTGTGTTTGACTCACCCTTCAATACCCATATAGCATAAAGTGGTATAAGGCAGTGAATACATGATGTGCTATTTCACAACTAACTTGCTCAGTCCATCTCTCCACAAATAGAGAAACATTTAGATTTGGGGGGTTATGCTAAGGGTTTTAATTGATCTGTAAGAAAAATAACTCTTCTTTCTTTGACCACTTTTTTTCACCTCCTACATGCAGCCCGTTCCTCCAGGGCTTCACAAAATGGTTGCCCATGTCTTGTAGTAAATGGTTAAGGAAACTGTGGTTGCTTTGTTACATTTAGGGTCCATTTAAAGGAAGAGAAGTCATTGTAACTTCTGTCGTTTGTAAGAAATTCCTAGCCAGTGTCTGTAGGTGGCGCTGTAGTCCTTAGCTGTCCACCACTTGATGCGGCAAAGTGACAGAGGAGCCATTGATGAAGGACCCTTGTTTGTCCCGTCCCTTTAAGAAGTACGTGAGCAGTTCGCCTTTGCCTTTAACAAAGATAGGTCCACGTCTGACGAAGCGGAAACCGTACTCCTTCAAGATGTTGTAGCAGTCCTCCACCACCTGGGGGCAACACACAACATAACACAACTTAGCACAGGTGTTAGCAAAAATAGGAATCAAAAGTACATAACACCTAGACAAAAGCTTGCTGATTTGACTGCTACATTCAGACAGGTTTCATGTTGATAACTTACAAACAAATCTAAAATGTAATCTAAGAAGACTGGCTATGGCTTAGTTTGTAGAGGGTTGGTGGTTCAGTCTCTGGTCTGCAGTGATGCTTATCAGATATGTTGTTAAATAGTGGTAGCAACACTGCTTCTCTGGGTGTATTTGTTGACAGTGCAGGGGTAGGCAGGAGCACCTCCTAGAAAGGAGTGTTTTGCCCCTATTTGTTACATCACTTATTCACTATAGCTCAGCATTATTAGTTACTCAAACATACACAAATGAAACAAAACACAACTTTGGGTATGCGTTTGAGGTAGGAACATTATAACATGGTTAAAAACTCAGACTCTCTCTCTTAGGGGCGGCAGTGGCGTAGTGGGTAGGCGCTCGCCCTTCAACCAGAGGGTTGGTGGTTCGAGCCCCCGTCCGAGCGCATACTGTTGTTGTGTCCCTGGGCAAGACACTTAACCCACATTGCCTATGAATGAATGTGGTTGTGTGATTGGTGTT
>JAVQKC010119082.1:0-16099 GCA_036025475.1 Philypnodon macrostomus
TTGAGTAATAATATTTTGAAGTAACTGTACTCTTACTTGAGTAAAATCTTGTAAATCTAGAAAGAGTAAGAGTACTTTTACCACCTCTGTGTGTCATGTAAGAACAACTTTATGTGAAAAATGTGATGATGTGGAAATTGTGTTCCTTGTGCCTTAAATTTTGAAAATATTATTTACATTTTAAGTTTATCTTTTATTTATCTTCTAAATCTGTTTATTATATTTAAAAAAAAATTGCCAGATTACCACAAAATTAAACAAATAATCTGACATTACGCTTTTTTCACCAGTACTTTATTGTACTGGGTACTTTACTTGAGTTTTGAATGAGTACTTTTTACTTTTACTTGAGTAACTATAATTATATGTAATTATTTTGAAGTAATGGTACTCTTACTTGAAATTATTACTCTACCCACCTCTGGTTGTGGGTAACAGAGAGTCAACTTTAACTCATCAAGGTTTGCATTGGACAGCAGCAGAGGACAACACCAGAGGATATTAGGGACCAGGCCTACCTAATAAAGTGGACAGTGAGTGTGGTTATGAGAAAACTAAATGACTGTCTCAATGTTTTGTATTTACTGAAATACAAGTGATGTTGCTTAACTCTCTTCATCATTCGGTTGAACCAGGATTTGACCAAAGAAATTTTTTTTGCGCATTGCCCCTATTTGTTATTTTTTGTGATTTTTCTAAATTGTTTGCTATTCTGAGGAGTGGAGTTTGAGCTGTGAGAACAATGTTATCAAGAAGTAATCTCGGTATAGTGCAGATCTAGGCTGAGAGAAAATGGCTGGGTGGTAAATTGCTGTCTCCAAAAGCAGAACACCAAAGGAGTGTCTTTGTACATTTACAACTACTGGTAATGCAAGTTTAGACCTTTTTTAGCACTAGTTTAGCCCTGGTTTAGTCCTATTTTAGCAATGGTTTAGCAATGGTTTAGCTCTGGTTTAGCTCTGGTTTAGCCCTGATTTAGCTCTGGTTTAGCTCTGGTTTAGCTCTGGTTTAGCCCTGGTTTAGCCCTGGTTTAGTCCTAGTTTAGCCCTGGTTTAGCTCTGGTTTAGCTCTGGTTTAGCCCTGGTTTAGCTCCGGTTTAGCTCTGGTTTAGCCCTGGTTTAGCCCTGGTTTAGTCCTGGTTTAGCTCTGGTTTAGCTCTGGTTTAGCCCTGGTTTAGTCCTGGTTTAGCCCTGGTTTAGCCCTGGTTTAGCTCTGGTTTAGCCCTGGTTTAGTCCTGGTTTAGCCCTGGTTTAGCTCTGGTTTAGCCCTTGTTTAGTCCTGGTTTAGCTCTGGTTTAGCCCTGGTTTAGTCCTGGTTTAGTCCTGGTTTAGCCCTGGCGTAGCTCTGGTTTAGCTCTGGTTTAGCCCTGGTTTAGTCCTGGTTCAGCCCTGGTTTAGCCCTGGTTTAGCTCTGGTTTAGGCCTGGTTCAGCCCTAGTTTAGCTCAGGTTTAGCTCTGGTTTAGCCCTGGCGTAGCTCTGGCTTAGCTCTGGTTTAGCCCGGGTTACTGGTTTAGCCCTAGTTTAGCCCTGGTTTAGCTCTGGTTTAGCCCTGGTTTAGTCCTGGTTTAGCCCTACTTCAGTCCTGCCTTTTTTTCTGGCTATATAGATAATACAACAAGCAAGTAACAATGTCCACTTTATTAAATCAATGTTAAACAGAAATTGGCTGTTTTTCATCTGCTGTTCTAATATTGTCTAAAAGTCATTTATAGGGTGACTTTGAATCCCTGGAAGGCTTTTTACAGTTTTCAGAGGCCAATTTGGGCATAATATCCCATCTAAACTGCAATCCAATGTCACTGAGAATGGAGCTTAATATTCCCAAATAATCCATTACATTTGTGTCAGTCTTCATTCTTCTCCCAATCACAGTTTGCACACCAAGGTCACAGCGTTCACATCGCCTGGTGCAGTGTTGTAGGCTGTAAGCTAATACGCAGGTCCACTGATCAGGGCTGGACGAGTGAATAGCGGAAATCTAAGAGAGTTGGTTAGTTGGAGATACAGTTTTACATGTACATGATATGCAAAAAAATATTTATTTGGTGATTAAACAATGCACCCCCATTTTCCCTTGGATATCTTTATAGAATGTGCTGACATGGACCTTACTAAATACAGTATTTTTTAGAACAAACAAAATAATACAAGGACATACTGTTCTTGTACTGAAAACCTGTCTACTATTAGTCTGTGACCCATTTCCATTTATAAACACACTATATTGTATTTTGTTTCTGCAGCATAAAAGTAAATGAAGGGAGCAGTTCATCAATATGCACTCTCATGTCCTCTCTTTGGTCATATCAAAGTGTATGTCATGTACTGTATGCCTCAGTGAAATAGGCTCTTTATGGGCTCAATACTGTGAAAAGTGAGGTGGAAGCAATTTTGAATACATGCAAGTTTTATTAATCACCACAATGGCAGATAATGTAAGGTATCAAGTAGTATTCGGAAAAGTACTGAATAAAAGCTGCCTTTTTAAAATTCACTGACACAGGAGCTTCCATATACTGTACACTCACTCCCCAGAAGGTATATCATCAATTGATTTAGAAATTGAATTAGTTTGGATGAGACTTAATGCATTTGACCCATGCCCAATTAGCTGTTAACATTTATAATCTAATGTTGTTAAACCTTAATTGAGAACACATTTTAAAATGATAATGTCAGGACCCAGCTGTAATCACTATAAAAATGTTTTTTAATAGTGATTTTTTTTTTTATCCTGCAAAAAAGGACTTTTGGTGCTTTTGGTGTTTTGTATTTGACCTTTTTAGACCAATAAAGCACAAGGGTTAGTCTCACACATCTATTTTGTTTTTAGGTTATTGTCCCCGTAGGGAAATTTGACCCATCCCTTAATGCCGCTGGGGCAACCTGTCAGGAGCAGTGCGGGACCCATCTCCAGATCTTCAGCCAGGATCTTGGTCAGGCTGTACCTAGCTGGAGGAGTAACCTAATGTTTTTATATTAGCAAAGCTCCTAAAGTACAAACACTACCACACTTCCCGAGCTCATCGGGAGGCTGTTGCCGTTTCCGAACATGAAACATTATGTAAATGCAATGCAGTGGCAGTGCTTTTAATCAAACAAAGGCTCCGGTGTCGCTTTCTGTTTGTGTTTGTGGTGTAGCAGCATTGATCATGTTGAATCATAAGTGCTGATGACATTGAAGCTAAATAATAGAGTACTTCCTGAGCTGCATGCCCACACTGCTCTGGCTCTTGTGTGTTCTTGTGGTTATGTGTATATTGGTGTATGTTTGTGTGTCGGTGTTGTGTTGGAGTAGGTAAGCTCCAGCTGTCAGCATGTGCAGTATATATGAAGTCTGAAGTCAGTCAGTCTGCAGTCAGGGGGAACTGGTCTGTAAAAGCTGCTATTCAGAGCCAGCTCGTCTCCTGCTGTCCCAACAGTAATGATGATGAGGACCACATCCTCCACTGCAGGGGCTTATTAAAGGAAAATAATTGGAGTTTGCTAAAAAAACAACCTGGTGAGAATCAAGGAGAGAGAACTTTTGTATACATTTTGGGAAGATACCCAGATACAAACTAGGACCAAGGCTTACTCAGCCCTGAGAAATGCATAGTTTACGGAGGAAGGATTGTGTATATACTATAGTTTAGTCTCTCTCTGATTTAGTAATGGTCTACACACTGTTAAGATCTGTTTTAATTCCAATAGGTAATAGGCAATAACATTGCCCCTGCCCCAAAATAGGATATCATAAATTAATAGTTATTCAATTTAACACAAATAATGCAGACATGGTTTAGCCCTGATTAAGACCTGGCTTAGCCTTGGTGGGCTTTTTAATCCGGCCCGCCAAGCATTTTCTCATATTTTTTAAATGATAAAATATTGACAATTTATCAGTCACATTGCTATAACCTGGAGTAACCAGTTAACTCCACAGCAACAGATTTTTTCACTGAGGTCTGATCGAAGCCTGTATGTCTCATTTGTCAAGAAATGGTTGCAGTTTACAAAGAATACAATATCAGCCGGCCCACTTGGCACATTTTTAAACCCTTTGAGTCAAAATGTTTGCCCACCCCTGGTCTAGGCCCAGTTTGGACCCTGCTTCTACTTCTAAATAGCGGTCTGATACAATAAATGCATCTGTATATAGTTAACACGCCAAAAAACACACTTTTCAAGCCCACAACACTAAAAGTCTCTTCTGAGCTTCTGCATTTTGCCAACATCGCCATAATTATAGCAGCTCTCAAATAAGTGAGAGCTGGGAATCATTTAATGAAGCAAGCTAAAATTAAAGACAACACATGTAAACACAGCCATAGAGGGGGAAACATGTAATTTGAGATAATTACAGAGCAGGATCCACCACAGCAAAGTCAATCAGGCTGCAGCTCTGAGGAAGGGATGTGTGCACTATAAAAAAAAAACTACTTATTGGAAAATGATTGACTACAAGTTATATCAAGTAATAAGTCTGAACTGATTGTTTAAGTTGTGATTTTTTGCTAACCTTTTTTACACTATATTGTTTACATTTTTCCTATCACAGTAACTATGGGCCTTACACCCACGACACCCAGTGATGCGTTCACATTCATTCACTAGGTGCATTTTATGAACACCTACAAATGAAATAAAAATAAGTTGAAATTTATAAATTGTATGTATTTTTAAGGCAATTGGTTCCCTAGACTTTCCCAAGTAAGGTTAACTAGTCAAATTTTATAGTGCTTCAGATTAAACCATACAAGACATTTTCATAGTAGCTCTGCCAGGGAATTTAGGCAAGTGTCTGCGTCTTTGGTGGGTGTTGATTTGATTTCAAGTCCCTGAATTACGATGAAATATTCATTGATGATATGACAAATCTGACCATGGAGGCTGGTGTTTTTACGAAATGTTGACACAAAATGTTGGTCCCAGGAAGATGCTGCTAAAACTGGCATGAGTCTAATCAGTCTTAGTGTCTTCTATGCAAGTGTGTCATGTGGTGCTAGCAACGCTGTTTAAATGGTTCCTCCCAAAAGACAGACAGAAACTCGGCTTCTAGAAATCAAGTGACATTTGAGTGATTCATAATCTGAGGAGCTGACATTCTCAGGAGCAGAGAATGCATAGACAAATGAAAAAAACAGGATCAAATCTATTTAGTATTTGTATTTCTGAAGGGTCAAAGGTAACAATAACCTAATAATATGTATGTATATATATTCTAGGCACATGTTTTCACACTCTAAGTCCATGGCCCTCCCCAGCTGCTTTCTGATTGGGTGTTGGTAAAAAGCTTAAATCACATGACCGAAACACTGTGAATTAAAATAAATATCCATTATCCATGAAAACCTGTACCAAGTCATGCATAATATTGCTACAGATGGCCCGTTTTTAAAATGGTTATGAGCTAATTAGCTCAATGTCAAACTGTATGCAGCACCATACACATGCTGGTGTTTGTGTAGTTTTAGATTAGCCGAGTCCACGTAATTGTCTGAACCTCTATAAGATAATGTGGTCTTCCTTTCATACACAACACATCTTGAATTTTGAAATAGGTTCTTATCATGTTAACATGATGTTTTATTGTGTATTTGAATCATTTTCTGTACATGTTCATGCATTTGAGTTTAGCCTAACTTTTACATTCACACCTCTCATATGCAACTTTGAAAAAATTGTGTGAAATATTTCATGATTTTAATAATTTAGGATAATGTTGCACAAATATATATATATACACATATATATTTCTATTCCCAGTGTTAGATTAGTGGCTAAAAAATCTATAAGTTTTCTATGTCAAAAATATTAAAATCAGATTACTTGTAGGTCTACCTTGTAGCATCCAGATGATGTGTGTGTTTTATAATCTAGTGTGGATAAACACAGGGACAGATGAAGTGTAAGTGATGCTGCAGACAGAGGGGGACAGATGGGCTCGAGCTGAAAAGAGACACCCCTGAGTCACCGTAGCGACGGCTCCAGTAGACACCTGCACAGTGAGACACTCCATCTATTCAACACCAACAACGAGCAGCAACCAGCAGCAGGCTGGGATTAATGGCACTAACTAACGGTGCACAACTTGTCAGAGAGAAGTTAGTCTTAAATATTTTAGCAGTAGAGACAGTGTGATTGATTAGGTGTTTTTCCACCCTGACTACACATCTGTTCAAAAGAGTTCCTGCAGTTTGTCCTATGCTCTTTCATCAAATCAATTAGGCCTTGTCCTTGTGGAGTAAGCATGTCATCCCTGAGCTTTCTCTGATGCTACATTTAGTAAACTTTAAAACCTTTAAAATGGCACCCAAAACAGGCATTGCCTATATGTTCACAGCTCTGGCTCAGTACCATGGACAGTGCCAGCAACTGCTCTCAAAAGGTTACTGTTGACGCACTGGATTGGTTATTTGTGGATAAAGCAATGCCCTACAGGGGTCAATACAGTAAAACCTGTGCATTGAAGCATCTTAGTTTGGCCAGTTGTATCGTAACCAAAGAAAAGGTTTTAGTGATAAGTGGTAATTAATGAGTACTGCGTCTAACATTTCACCTCAAATAATATAATATCAAATAATGTAATACTAATGTACTGCTTAAGAATAGACAGTCAGTACAGTCATCTTCTGTGCTAAAGGAATCAATGCAATACAATATCCAGATGTGTACAGCCAAAAGGTTATCAGCTTAAGATACCGATCAGTGACTTTCAGCTATCTTAATACAGAAACTTCAACTCAGATCTTGTTTACAAAGTCCATATGTTTAAATAATCTGCAGCAGATTGTGTTCTTCTAGATGGGGCTGAAGGACCCCCTGTTGTGCTCTCTGAGTCTCATATCAGGACTGTCAGTATCCAGAGCCAGGTAAGCCAAAAATCATCCAGCGCTGTCTTTCAGTGTTGGAGGAGAGTGGCAGAGGTTTATTTACCACCAGTATGGGACCCAGAAACAGCTGAGCCCATTGTCACAGTGTTGACCATTCAAGTCTAACTATGCCCCATTGTAGAAATGTTATAAAGGGTGATGTAAGTTGGAGATAGGGCTATCCACAAACATGTGTGTTGTCAAAAGTAAAGTAAAACTATGTCTTTAACTGGAGCAATCTACCGATTAAACACAAAGACTGACAGTTACGAAGAAGTATAATTGAGAAGCGTGTTTCTATCATAACTCCGGTGCAGTTTGTTTTTGTGTATGTTAAATTGCTGCTATGTTATGTTACCCTTATCTAGCAGATATCTGAACAAGTACAAACTGACAGCTGTGATGTCTGATATTTGACAGTTGGCTCAAGAAAAAACATGGCACTGCATATAAATGTGCTTCTAAATGCAACCCAAACTAAAGCACTGAGAAACCACAGCTAGAATCAAGCCCATTTGTTTGTGTTTAGAGGTTGCCCAGTCTTATACCGTAATGGTCTAGTGCTGAACTATATTGTGTAACATAATACATTGATAATGGTAATAAGTAGTGATATCACAGACACCATTGTGATATTATTAAATTATAGGCTGCAGACTCCTGTATGAAGTTAAAAAAAAATAAAGTAGGGCAGGGCTGTGCTGGGCTATACATAATTTCATACCAACTATTATTTTTTTCATATGATATTACTTTTCTATATATATTTAAAATTTTACATTTAATACATTTTATAGGCATTCTAATACAACGTGCACATTATATACAGTACACAGAATTTTTTTATATATTTTTATTTTGCTCCAGTGCAACTTAGGAATATTTGTCTTTCTCTTATTTTATTTTGAATGAATTACATTATAAAATAGGTGTAGATTGTTGAAAAGATCAAATAAATCAAACGGTTCTAAACAGAACCTTCAGTAGGACTGGGCACCCCTCTAGAAAAGAAAGAATTCTGTTAATGACCTCAATTCAAAATCATTGAAATCATCTTAATAACAATGAGAGGTTCCAAAACCCACAGAAACTACAGTAATAGCCTAATAAAATGGAAGGAACAACTGTGAATAAAATTGGAGCTTGTTGTGTGTTTTGTTTTGGGGCCTGTAATTCACTCAAAGAGTTCATTTAAACAACATTAAGTCTGAGTTAATAATAGCACATCTGCAGTGTGACACACTTGTCTTTATTGACAGTAACTGATTCCTGCAGCACTCTTGTGTTTGTTCTGTTTGTTTGACCTATAATTCATCCACACAGTTCTAACTGACTTATGTGCTGGTGTTTTAAAGCATTGGTGTGTTTATTAAAGCATGTTTGTTTGCATGACTGGCTGTCTTACACTGCTGTGCCCACAGGGCCAGAGGGGCAGGTGATTTCACAACACAGGAGGGATGGGGGAGGAGAGGCACATTTACAGCAGAGGCCCTGTCCCATTCAAGTGAATGAGAATTGTTTTGTTTTTAATCCTGGATCCCGAAGGTGATCTGGATCAGTCCCAAATTCTCTTCATTCTAGTCATTCCTGACCTTCCTTGAAAGTTTAATCCAAATCAGTAGTTTTTGAGTTACGGACAGATGGACAGACGGACAGACGGACAGACAGACAGACGGACGGACGGACGGACGGACGGACGGACGGACGGACGGACAGACAGACAGACAGACAGACGGACAGACGGACACTACATTACCCCCTTGGTGGAGGTAATAATGTTCTACCATTGAACCCAATAAATAGGAAAAAACTAAACATTCGTTGTTACAGCATCCTAATTGTGAAAAATATTGTGTATTTTGGTTCTTATCGCCCAGCCTGGACTGAAATGCAAGTGAGCTACAGATTCCTTAGTTAAATGGAAACTTCATCTCCACCTGTTTAGCAGATTTCACCATAAGGACACCTTTGAGGAAAGCTTTCACATGAATCACAGTCTTATACAGTAGTGCTTCAAAAGTGTGCAAAAATATGCCTTGTAGCGAGGCGCTCGGTAAGAATTGTAATATGAGAATGAAATACAGTGGCTGTGAAGGGAATACAGGGCCCAGCACAGTTCATCATCTGGTCTTTGTATATAAAGTAGGGACTTGGGGATGTGGGGATTCAGGTGTGCACGCTTTATTATCGGAGATAGGCTGCTGTTGCTGCTGGAGGAGGAGGAGGAGGAGGAGGAGGAGGAGGAAGTTCTGGCAGATCTGGCTATATATGTAATGTTTTATGGTGAAAGTTTCTTGTTTTGTTTGTTAAACAGAGATTTGTGTTCATATTATTATTATTGTTCATAATAGCGTGCCGTGTTGCAGTGAAAGTAAACTGATTGATACAGACATAACCAGAAAAGTCCGACTGAGATTCAGAATCTCTTTTTCAGAGGAGTCCTGGCCCCCAATGGGGAACTTAATGTACATGTTTTTAGTGGTAGGGGACACTGGAGTGCCCGGACCAAACCTGCACAGGCACAGAGAGAACATGCAAACTCGAACCTGGGTGGCACAAGTATAGTACATTTTAGAGATAGATTAAATCTAACATGACAGTAATAGACAGTAATGGGACAAATAAAGTGATTGATTTTTGGTATGTATGATACTAGTCCCAAAGTGTCATTGTAAGATATTGATATATTTAGAAATTATGAATACCTGCTGATAATGAATCCACTAAATCTATTCTGACTCTAGAGCTCATTGATATAACATTATATAGGCCTATATTATAAGAAGTCACATTACATTCAATTAGGTGTAGCAGTAATGATAGGAATGCCACATCAATGCACAGCTAGTATTAGTATTACTCATATTGGATTACTACACTATAAAAGCTTTAAGAGTCATTATCCAACATTGCCTCCACTTGTTTCACTATAGACAAAATGAGCATTAAATCATATACCAGTAAATTAATCTACCACAATATGTAAAGCTGGTGCACATGCCCCAATGTATCTACCTACACACTCTCTCATAGTCTCACATTTGTCAGTGCAGCAAAATGTGTCTCTTTTTATACTCACGAAAATTCCCCCATAAAGAATAGCAGACATTCATTTCCACAGGGGACGTAGAGAGAGAGACGAGAACATCAAGTGTTGGCTGATTTGCTTCATAACTTTGTATGGTGCCATTTCACAGCCCTGAGAGGCTTTCTAATGACAGAGCTCTATCTCTTTTATGTCCGATCAGCTCGCCTGTTCGATCTTGTTCACCACATCTGTCTGTAAGAAAAAGATCCCCTTAAAGTGTGCCCGCATTATCTTCTTCACAATAATCTCCTCCTTGGCTGCTTACTTGAAAATGCTAAGGTCTAGAGATGTTTTGATCAACAAAGGGATGGGATTTAGATTGAAAAATGGCAAAAAATCTCATTGAGGAAAGTTTGAACGAAAGATTAAAAGTTGGTTTGAACAGGATGTCCATGAACATCACAAGAGCCTTAGAAAACAAGGCACTTTTGCAATGTATCCTTCTCTAATTCCCCATATTTCCCGTGCTACCAGAATCAAAGATGCCCAAAGTGAATTGTAAAAAGATATGCATATTAGATAAAAAGCTAAAAGTTTCTGGCAACCATTTTGTTTTCATTCTCTTGATGAACATTTCACACTTTTCTAATATTTTCAAAAGATGAAGTTATTCCCAAGACTTGTTTTCAAAATGACAGTAGATTATGCAACCCTTATTTATTTGTTAATTTGTTGTAAAGTGTCCAATTCTAAAACAGACATGAAACGCAGAAGCATTTCCAGGGGACGTTCATATCCAAAGCAAAGTGTGTCAAATTTTATATGGAAATGACATGCTACACAATTAGCATACTAACTCAAATGCCTTTTTTAATTTACATATAAATAATGTTGAGCTAGAACATACCACGGACATGTGAATGAATTGTATGGCTGCATGGATTACTATGACCAGTTGAATAGACCCACTATTATCCATTATTATCATTTTAAAGAAGCTATATGTGTTTTTTTTTTCTTTTTGAAATTTATTTTTACACTTATTTACACAATGTGTATTAAAAATATCTTGTTCTTGAGAGTTGATGCTTTCTCTCCTCAAGCAGCTTACATTAGGTGCTTAATCCTTTAAGGCCCCCTTTCTCCCACACCCACCTCACTCACTGGTTAAAAAGGCGTTAGCTCCTCATGCCAGTATTGCACAGCATTTTGTGCTCCTGGTGACGTCAGCGTTTCAGCACATAAAAAATATAGAGTGTTTTTTGATGAGAAAATGGCAGTATAAGAACTCTTTTATTTTATGTGTCTGTTCGTTGTCTCCACAAGAAAATTATTTCTGCTTTTAATGTGCTACTCTTTGGTTCTTTCAACAATAATGAGATGAACAGAAAGCATCACTTTGGCAAACTCATCTTGTTGGAGTTTGGGCTTAGCCATTAGCACGTCTCATGGCTGAGTGGGGCCTGGTTTAACCTCTGTATCCACAGCAGAGACAGAGCCTCAGGATTGAGAGCAGTTAGGTGTGTGCATATGTGTGTGTGCATATGTGTGTGTGCATATGTGTGTGTGCAGAGTGTGGGTGCAGAGTGTGGGTGTAGGGGCAATACAACAACCCCCTGTCTGTGCTGCTGAGGGCACAGAGCTGTGAAGATAATAGCCCCAATGGAGAGATATGCAAGGTGGGCAGTCTGCTGTGAAGGAGCCCTGAACCACTCATACAAACCCTCACCTCCAACGTATTCACTCTTTACTTCTGATGCCCCTATCGCATGTATGCAATACTGGGCTGTATAAACAAATACTGCTTTGATTGGTAAAGGCAACTCGAATGTACTGTTAATAATAAATGAATCAGTATTTAAAGTTATTGCAGTACATAAAATCAAATAGATACAAAACTAACTAGTAAAGAATGTACAAGTATAATATAATTCACAGCTATATGGGAGAAATAATCACTTTTGTTTTACTCCTTCACACAACACTTACGATGGCACCTGATGACACAGAGTCAGGTGTTGTAGTAGAAAGGTTTTCTTTGATGAAAGTGAGTCACATACGATTATAATGATAGCTTTTAATGAAATACTTTTTTTGTGGATCAGTGTCTCTTGCATCATTATTGGCAAAGACTTCTGACAGATCTTGTTTGTGTCCACTACACCCCCAGTGCCCATGAAGTCTGCCTCTTGGTGGTCTCAGATTTTCACCAAATGGCAGTAAGGCCACTCTGGCAGTTTCACATTGGCACTGATACTCACAGTGACATAATAAATGACAATAAAGTAGTATTGATAAACCCATTGTCTGCAGGCTTCTAGTTAATAAACACATTTTCTGATTTAGCTCTACAAACCTGATTTCATCTTTGGTCAGTCTATTGGGATGAAAAGACAGAAAGATGTAAGCAACCGACAACCACGGATGAACAGGTGGATGATTTCCTCTAAAAATGTACTCTCTCTCTCATCTCCTGCCTCTATCTTTGAAACACCACACTCGTTTCTTGTGTAAACAAAGCCCTCACATTCTCAGTCCATCTCACTGCCCTTGACTTTTCTGTTGTCTGAAGGAGGAGGAGGAGGATGAGGAGGATGAGGCGGAGGGAGTGGCTGCACCGACTCATGTTTCATCATCCACTCTGACATCTCCTTTTGTCTGTGCTCGTCTGATGTTTACCATTTCACTGTGACTCTTGTGTAAGTTATCAAAGTTATTTAGCCACACCAAAGAAAGTTGTTAGAGTTTTGATGAAAACAGAGAAATTAAAAAAGCCTATACGTTCTGATGGCAGCCAAAGTGAACTCCGGAGGTGAGCAGTAATCAGTTATATGTACTCTTATTGGCTACGCTACCCACTTCTGGTGAACTCACACATTTCACTTTGCATCCTTACATGCATTAAGATATAAATGTTCACATTTTTGAGAAATGTGCAAACAATGGCTAATAATAAATGTAGTGTGCATGAATGTAAACAAATGTATCACCTACCACATAATCATTAGAAAACTAGATCATGGCAAGAATATGAGGTGGGGGATCGGCTTTCCCACTAACCTAAATGTTGCCGTTTGATCTCTGCCTGATTTATCCTTTGTGTCTTTGGGCAAGACACTTCATCCCCCTTGCCATATGTACCAATGTGCTAGTTTGGTGTGTTTGATAGTGATCAGAGAGGCTGCATGGTATGGTTGCCACATCTCCATCAATCTGCCCAATAGTCCAGGGGTACCTCTCACAGTGGATGAAAAAATATGTCTGACCAAAACTAAATGACATTTTGTGGTTATAACATTTGAAAGTTTGAGGAATCACATTTTGAAGTGAATGTTTTTCTTGTTGGGTTTTTTTTTTTTTTGGTGAATGGCTAAATCCCAAAAGCTGCTATTGTATCTCCAACTGCCAGACGTGGGTTTTTTCTTTAATCACCACTAGACAGCGGCTCTGTACTGCGCAGTGAAGCCTCTTCTTTTGTAGTTTTGGAGAAACAACAGAATCAATTAAACTTTGAGGGGGCACTGTTTTAAGGAAGGCAAGAGTGACGCTAGGGAGAGGGACTTCTCCACAAGACACAGAGATTCTTACTCCAGCCATTTATAGAAGAAGTAGCCTGCTGTACTTCAAATTAAATAAAAACATTACAATAGGCACTATTTTTGTCCTCCTGTTGTAGACTAGAAAAGTAGGTAGACTAAGACTGTGGTGATTCAACTTATCGACAGCAGTGGAGAGAATGAATAATATCATACAATGTCATTATCAGCAAGAGC
The DNA here is from genome assembly GCA_036025475.1 of Philypnodon macrostomus. Taxonomy (NCBI): domain Eukaryota; kingdom Metazoa; phylum Chordata; class Actinopteri; order Gobiiformes; family Eleotridae; genus Philypnodon; species Philypnodon macrostomus. Next base: position 13,656 of record JAVQKC010119082.1, read on the forward strand.
TTCACAATAGTAAGCCTACATTAAACAACAGAAAATGAAGAGTATAATAGGGCTTGTAGAAAATGGAACAGAATGTAACTTTTGCTTTTTACTTCTGGTTCTGGTTCTGGCTTAATTTCGACAACCATATCATCAGAAAAGTCTTGCATTTCGGTTTTAATGCAGTTAAAGTCTTCGCAAATGGTGGTCCTACACGACTTTCTTTTTAGACCATTGTGTGTGGTTATGCTGGCCATCATATACACCAGACTGTACATTTCTAGAGCTGTATTTAGAATCTAATGCACTACAAATTACATCTTTATTTCCCTCAAAACTGAAAAGGTTATAGCCAGCATTAGTTGTGTGTTCAGGAGACGAGAGGCCGATAGATTATTATTTCTGTGGAGGCCAAGTGCCGTTAATGAATTGACATTACACTTGGATCAATGTACACACTCCGGGGCCAGAACAGGTTCGTCTAATGAAATGGATTAGTCTCATAAAATCAAGGTTGTTCATGATGCCTTTCTTTAACGTGTTTTTGTATTGGTAATTTTTATTTGGAGCAAACTTTTGAGGGTTTTGTGAGGACACAAGCAAGTATGGAGCTTCTCTAGAAAGTACTTTGTTGTCTGCAGAATACAAACAGTACGTCATTACAATCCGTAGGTTTACTTAAGCATAATTCCAGAACATTATTTACCTAATTGTTTTTTTAGAATGAAATTGTTTACTCCTTTCAAGTTGTACTATAGTCTGCAAATGATTCATATTTGTTTTCTCATTAGGCTACATAAAGCACACATTTTGGTGTACCCAGCCATAGAGCCTTCTCTATATGAAAATGTTTGAGCTAAGGCTTATAATTTCCTCTTTGTACAAAGCTGTCTTCAAAAGTCACATCTACAGCATTTTTTGTGTAATGCTAATGTTAATCCATGCCACCTTGACCAAAGCCAATCAACATTAGTTTCCCTGATAAAAACATAAACTTTATAATAACAACTTGAAGCGTTTTTAAAACAAGATATCTGCTTTTGCAAATGAACTCATGGTTGACAAATGGTTGCTTTCAGAACATCCATCTTAGCTCCAGATCAATTTATCTTGTAAGGTCACTTTGGTCCATGTGTGCGACCACAGGGGACTGCTGCATCGCCTTAGGAACAGGTTCAAATAAAGGTCACCTGATAGCACTTCTATACGTTACAGTGTAGATTTGTTCAAGCAACTTGTGAATGATTAATAGCCAACTCTTGCAGCACATGTGCAGGCATTATGCAACTATAAAGCAGGACTAAATCAGAAATAAACAATGACTAAATCAGGACTAAACAAGGACTAAAACTTAAACTAGGACCTAAAACAAGGCCATACCAGACTTTTTTCAATATTTGTTTCAGACCACAACATTACAGCAATATATTTAGTAATCTTATAATGTAATAACATCCATGTCTTACTTTACAGTCTGTTGTGATCTCCCTTGAGGCCCTTTTAGCTCTGTCTCCTTCATCACACGTCCGCTTGTCTCTTGGTCAGTACACATGTACGCTGTTTTCTGCTTGATTTCACATCAAACCTTGTCTCTTTGAAGCCATTAGCTTAGACCTGCTGCAAATCCGTATATAAGCACCAAAGACTCACCTGTTATGAATAAGTGATCTGCTGAAACTGGGGCACATGGAGTTATGCACAAAGGTACCTTGTTGGTTTTAAAGAGCATCGTGTAAGGACTACAAGGAGGTGGGTGCTGGTTCTAAAATGCCACCTTTCACTGCAGCAGGTATATGGAGGCTATACTGACCTGATGGCTCCAAAACATGAGAATCCATGCATCATTTAGGTTCTACTTAATGATTTATCAAAAAGCTTTTAGCAACATGTACGTCTATGTGTGTTCAATACACATAATATTGTTTTGTATTGTGAGAATATACCGGGGTGGATGTCATTACCATAGGCCCAACGAACATTTTTTTGCCGAAAATAGTGAATGTCCATCTGTAACGAGCCGCAACCATAGCATAGCCTATCATTATATCGGCGGAACGACGATATAATGCAGATCCTAGCTGTGAACGTAATAACTCAAAAACTAATTGCCGGACATTTGCACACAGGAGCATACCATAAAGACGCCAAACTGTACCTATTTGGGTACTTCTTTGATGAATATTAATTAAGTAATTAAATAATTACGGGCCAAAACTCAAAAAGTCTTTGCTGGATCTTTTTCAACTGTTGCACACAGGTACATATCATTAAGATGCAGAACTGGATTGAGTTTGGTACATCTTCGATTAATGACAATTAAATAATTAATAAATTAATGTATTGATTCACTTTTATTGAGCCAATAATCCTGCTGAACATAAACAAAATCGCTTGAATTTTGGCACATTGATCTGGGCAATTGTATACTTAATGTACATAGGCACATTACAGAGGTCAAATAAAGA
>JAVQKC010119089.1:0-15329 GCA_036025475.1 Philypnodon macrostomus
CTAACGATTTCATATTTTAGGAAACCTCCAGACTACAGCTTGAATCTGGGTCTAGTCTATTCCTGTTCTTTTTCCTTGTTTAGTCCTGGTTTAGACCTGGTTTGGTCCTGGTTTAGTCCTGGTTTAGACCTGGTTTAGACCTGGTTTAGACCTGGTTTAGTCCTGGTTTAGACCTGGTTTAGTCCTGGTTTAGTCCTGGTTTAGTCCTGGTTTAGACCTAGTTTAGTCCTGGTTTAGTCCTGGTTTAGTCCTGGTTTAGACCTGGTTTAGTCTAATACGATGGTACATGGGATGCCAATCATTTTCTCAAAGAGATAGATAGTTGGTGTAAAAATCTTGGGAACCACTGGTCTAACTTTTTTTGTGTCTCTCCAGCATGGAGGAAAATGGTGTCACCGCATCACCAGCCGTACGTCGAGGAGGCAGCCCTGAAAACACCACTGTGACATCGACCCCAGAGTCCAAACTTACAGAGACACCATCTAAAGGGTCAAATGGAGAAGAAACTACCACAGCTCCTACCCCGGGAAAATCCTCAGGAAAAAACAGACAAGCCATCAATATCAAGTCGGAACTCGAGAAGAGACAAGGCGGGAAACCTCTGCTAAATTTAGTGGTTATAGGTAGGGGTACCACATAGTAGAAGACAGTCATGTTGAGATGTTGTCATTGCATTTTTTTAATCATAGATTCTCAGTGCATTGAGTTGCAGTGAAAAGTGACTTGGCAGTTTCAGAAGTCAGGATGATTTTAGTTTCACACAGACAGTGAAACCTCACATTTTAATACAACTCTCACACGCCACTTTACCATGTTAGGTAGACCATGTTAGGTAGACCGTGTTAGGTAGACCGTGTTAGGTAGACCATGTTAGGTAGACCGTGTTAGGTAGACCATGGTAGGTAGACCATGTTAGGTAGACCGTGTTAGGTAGACCTTTGTAGCTAATAAAGTGCGGTGTGGTCTGCTGCTGTAGCCCACTTGCTTCATGTTTTCTCATCTAGGGCATTTAGATATGGTCTTCTCGAGACCTAGATGTGACAAGAGATTAACGGAGCTAATGTTGCCTTTCTATGATCCTAAACCAGTCTCATCACCACTTGCATAAACAAAGAAATTTTACCCAATTGCTGCTAACTGGATTAAAAAGTATTCCAGTATGATTAATCATTTCTATAATACTCAAGAAAGCCCCCAAATTGTATGCCTTGTTTAAAGTCACTTCAATCACACGTTTGTCTGATGCAATAAGCAATTTGAGCTCATAAACGGAGAATAACCTAATGAAGTAGCCAGAATGTAAATCTTTACCACTCCCAGTCCCAACCAATTTACTCTGCATACCTCCTGTTTGTTCACAGTCTCTTTAATTTGATATTACAGTTTTAAAAGATACATTTCTATCTCCTCTAGGTCACGTGGACGCAGGGAAAAGCACATTAATGGGCCATTTACTCTATCTACTCGGGAACGTGAACAAGCGCACCATGCACAAGTATGAGCAGGAGTCCAAAAAGGCGGGGAAGGCATCGTTTGCGTACGCCTGGGTCCTGGATGAAACCGGCGAGGAGCGGGACAGGTACAGTCAAAATGTCTCAATATTTACTACACGGGCTGTTTTGTCAAACACAGTTCATTTTGATTTGTTACAGTTTGTAAAATGAAAACAGAATGTACAGAATGAAGCATCTGAAAATCATTTTGCTAATTAATTAATTTGTGAATAGGCCGTCCTCTAAAACAGAGCATTCACTGGTTTAATAGAAGCATAATGTCACGTTCAGTGGGTTAAGCTTGTAAGATGTTTGTAGTATTCAGATCCTCATGCAGCAGAGCAGTAAAATGATCTCTGCTTTTGTTTCAAAATCTTAACACAAAATGACTATGATCGGAAACGTAAGCTTTAATATGTAGAATTAATATCACACCTTGTCATGCTAAGAAATTACCTATTTTCCCTCAATGTCTTTGTAGTCATACATTACCAATGAGCTAGTCATTTTGAAATCACAGATAATTGTATCATTATTTTTACAAATTTTTTTGTTTCTGCCTACTCAGAGGGGTGACTATGGACGTGGGCATGACCAAGTTTGAAACAAATTCTAAAGTGGTAACACTAATGGATGCTCCGGGACACAAAGATTTTATTCCCAACATGATCACAGGAGCTGCACAGGTAAAAACACAGGAAATATAATGTGAAATAAAACTAACAACTGCATAATGTCATGTACTGTAGTCTGAGCAGTGAGGTAAGTGAGCTCTTCCTTCCTGTATCCTCCTGCCACACCCATCGACAGGATTTGAAATAATAGTGGTTTTGGGTGTTGCTGTCTCAAGGTGTCATTGCATGCATGGGTGTGTGTGTCTGCTTTTAGGACTATTGTAATTTCTCTTTTTACCAAATGACTGTTTAGACTTTTGAAGTGACTGAATTGTTTCACGTATATCTGGCTGTAGTCACATTTAATAACTCACAGTAAAAATAGAATATACGTTGTGTTTGGTGGTGTTTGCAGGCTGACGTAGCAGCTCTGGTGGTGGATGCTAGCAGAGGAGAGTTTGAGGCGGGGTTTGAGGCCGGTGGTCAGACCAGAGAGCATGCGCTGCTCGTCCGATCGCTTGGAGTCACTCAGCTGGCTGTAGCCGTCAACAAAATGGACCAGGTCAGTTTAGATACAGTGTGAATGAAAACCTTACACAGTCCATATATAATGTATTAAAGAGCAGTTAAAACGCATCAATAATATCACCTCTATCAATAAATAATGACCTTCAGGAAATTAGGTAAAAAAACTGAAGTGATTTTATATGATATTTGAAAAAAATGTGCGAGGGCCAACACTCGTCCCTTTTTTCCAATGAAACACTTGTGGATTCTCACCCACCGGCGAAGAGCCACCGGCGAAGAGCCACCGGCGAAGAGCCACCGGTCAAAATGATACAAATTACAAATCTGTTCTCTTACTATTGTTTAGTTAACTTGTGACAAATTAGAAAATAAGGTTGGCCTGAAAGCAGTAGAAAATATGTAAAAAAAAAAAAAATCCAAAAGGCTACTTAAATACTACCTAAAAGCAAAACATTGTATTTTCAGGGTTGAGGGCCAAATGAATAATAGTATTAATAACTGTCTGATATAGACTCAAATAGGGTGGCCAAGTTGGTGCTTATGCCCCTTGAAGGTTCAGTCCTTGGGAAGTTCGACTACAACCTCATGTGTTAGAGAAACTGGTGACACTATACCCCAAGTCAACACATTTGAGAGCGATTGTTTGGACTAACTAGCCATTGTCCAGGGTGTACCCCACCTAAGGCCCATAGTTGGTCAGATAAGCTCCAGTCATCCACAGTCTTTAAATTAAGCAAAAGGTGAATAAATATACAATCTGCTGGATGTTCTAGTTCTCTTGTTATATTGTGTTCACACTGGCATTTTTCTGATGCTATCCACTTCACCAGTTACTTTTGTGTGCACTTCAAACAGGTCAATTGGCAAGAAGAGCGCTTCCAGGAAATCACATCCAAGTTGGGTCATTTTTTGAAGCAGGCAGGGTTCAAGGTGAGTTAGGACACAAAATGAATCAAACTGAAAAAGCTAATCCTGCTGTGAGGACACTTTACTATAGACTTGTTTTTCTAGGAATCTGATGTTTTCTACATCCCGACCAGCGGCCTGTCCGGAGAAAACCTCACCACAAGAAGCACAGTGTCTGAACTCATCTCCTGGTACTCAGGGCCCAGCCTGGTGGAGCAGATCGGTAATGCAGACTGAAATGTCTAGCCATGTTTAGTTTCACTTCTCTATATATTTTTAATGCTGATTAATAAAATGACATTATGTTTCTATTACGCAGAAGAAAATACATGCTTGCATATTCAGAATTTTGTATTGTGTGAATTTCACAATAATGTAACTGTCACTAAACCAGAAAATACTTGGGAAAAATTATCATATTATCATATTCTGGAGCACTCCATATATTTTATTATCTGTGTATGATCTTTTTTCTGTTCTTGTGGCTTCAGAGTTTTACATTTATTTTTTATTATTTTACAGATGCCTTCAAAGCTCCGCAGAGGTCTGTAGATAAACCCTTCCGACTGTGTGTCTCAGATGTGTTCAAAGGTCAGTCAGTCAGTCAGTCAGTCAGTCAGTCTGTCAGTATACTGTGTTGATATTGTGGGTTTTATAAATGTATTTGTGTTTTCAGACCAGGGTTCTGGGTTCTGTGTGATGGGAAAAATTGAGGCTGGCTATGTCCAGACTGGAGACAGGATACTGGCCATTCCTCCCAATGAAACCTGCACAGTCAAAGGTATACAGTTGAAGTCGTTGAATTTTATAGGTTTATTCAAGTTTGGGTTAAAATAATTATTATCAGTTCTTTTTCCAATTATTATGATTCTGTAAAGCATGCAAAAACGTATTTAGAAGTCTTCTACAGTAACTTTTAGATGTCTATTATTATTATTTATTTACCCAAAGGAAAATTGCACCACAAATAAGATCTTCATAAGCTTTTGAGACCTTCAGCCATATTGTGGGGCAATTCGAGTCTGAAATGACCAGTGCACTGATAAATGCTGCCATCTTGTGTTTTCTGATTGACTTTTGAACAATAGGAATATCTCTACACGATGAGCCTTTGGACTGGGCTGCAGCAGGAGACCATGTCAGTCTGACAGTCACTGGGATGGACATCATCAAGATCAAGTGAGAATGATAATCACTTTACATTAGGACCACTGACCGGTAGCAAACAGTAAACAGTTTGCCCTCAAAGTGATGTGTCAGAATAGCAGCCATGCGGTGATAAAGTTATTCTTGATCAGGGTTTTTATAGTTGAACATAGTTATAGTTCAGTTTGGTTCAATGTATGTACAATGGATTTAAATCATTGTCTTTTTCCAGTGTTGGCTGTGTGTTTTGTGATCCCAAAGAGCCCATTAGAACATGTACTAGATTCAGAGCGCGCGTCCTCCTCTTCAATATTGAGCTTCCCATTACACAAGGGTTTCCAGTAAGTCAGATCCCCTTATGAGACGCATACAAGATCTGTTTGACGTTGATTCAGTTTATATTCTAACTGTATTTGTGTGTAGGTATTGCTGCACTATCAGACAGTGAGTGAACCGGCCACTATTAAGAAGCTTGTCAGCGTTTTACATAAGAGCAGTGGTGAGGTCCTAAAGAAGAAACCAAAGTGAGTAAAAGCATTGTGTTTGTAACATCTGAGATCAAAATACTTTGCCAGTCTTGGTTGTTTTGAGGAGACAGGATGACTTGGTGTATTTCTGTGGTATAGGTGTCTGAGTAAGGGAATGAACGCTATTGTGGAGGTCCAGACACAGAGACCAGTGGCACTAGAGCTGTACAAGGACTTCAAAGAACTGGGCCGCTTCATGCTGCGTTACGTCGGCTCCACCATCGCAGCGGGAGTCGTCACCGAGGTACATGATACGAGCTGTGAGCCATTCAAATCCACACCTGAAGTCAATAGTTTTGTGCTCACTTTGCAATTCTGATATAACACAAGCTTTTGCCCAGAGCTGTAGTTTCTGTTTGGTCTTCAACACTGTTTTTGATCACATAAATATCCTCAAATGTTATTGCTTTTGTTATAGATCAAAGAATAAAGTCTACCACCATCAGTGCACAGCCGGAAGGACTCCACATGATAAATAATATGTGCAGTTGTTCACAAGATGTCACTCCTGGACAGAGATCATCACCTCAACCATTGAGCTCAGAAATGACATCACTACCAGACTGCTCTGGTCAACACTAACGACAAGGATCCCCTTCATTTTACTATCCAGCCATTGTTCTAAACCAACCACCACTTAATACATCTACACTGCAAAACTGAATCTGCTAAAAATGTAATTCTCTGGTTATAAATAAGTTATGACTATTTAACTTTTACTTTGTTGATCTAAAATAATCTTCTGTTGAATATTGAATAATTTCATGTAAACTGTGGACAGTATACATATAATAGTTATAACAGGGAGAGGACCTATAGTCAGGTAAATGTGTATGTTAGTTAACAATAAACAATCAGGAGCGCTATCACCGCCATTAAGATAAAGACAGATTGAGACGGAGCATTTCTGTAAAGCACCATTTTATTTCAAGGGCTGTTGAATCATGCATGTTGGTGAAGAATGAACTCTTAACATGAACATAACACCAATGACGTGGTCCAAGTTTTGATTTTAATTACTTTTTAAGATATGAGGGACTTGTATACCAATATACCAATTTAACTTCTAATTATAGTGTGATTAAAATTGAATACTCACATTAATTCAAAGGTAAAACCAAATATACATTTTAGTTTCCATGCATCCAGCGTTCAGATTGTCAAAGCAGACACAGTTCAGAACGCTGCCACTAGAGGACAGTGTTCACACTCTGTAGGCCCACAGAATATTTTTGTTGATTAGCTTCATTTTTAATTATAGACAAAGTAGAAAATGTAATTCAAAACTATAAATCTGATTCTATTGTATGGTTTACATGTTTTTTTTTCTTCATTTCTGAGTTCATTCAGTGTATTGCCCATTGCCCTGCCCTTGTGTGTGCTTAGGAGAATGATTAGCTCCTCACTGCAGCCCCGTGTTCATAAAATGTTGAAGCTGCGGAAGCTCCCGGTCACTTTCTTCTAGACTTTTCCACAGCTATAATTCATCTATAATTTCGAAATCATGTCAACGACTTTGGAGCAGGATTCATATCTGGTGCTGGAGAATTTTATTGGAGGTAAATTTGTTCCATGTGAGAGACATATCGACTCACACAACCCGTCCACCGGAGACGTGTACTGCAAAGTACCGGACAGCGGACCCGACGAGGTGGGAGCTGCTTAAATACATTACGAATTTGTAATGTCACTGTCAGTTCTGCAAGTGTATTCTTGTTTCGCCTAATCATTAGACCTTTGACCATGGACCTTTGACCTGTTAATTATTAAACACCGTCAAAAGGCTTTTTAAGTTTTGGTGTTTAACTATTTGGGCCCATAGAGAATCAGAAAATCATTTTGAGTTGGGGCACACAATAAACATACATTTAGATGTACATTCTCTTCATTGGCTCTATGGCTGCTTTGTAATTCACCCATAAACCTAAACTTCACTATTGCTACCTGCCATTGTAGTCTGGATAGTCCTCATTTAGTCCTAGTGTGACCTGTGACCTGTGACTCATGTAGTCCCTGAAATACAGACATCCTCCCGTATAGTTCCCTTTTACTGATTCTCTACTTATAGGATTAGCTGGAATTCAGTTTGACACATGTGTAAAATTGTGTAAAAGTGTATCTTTTTTATTTTGAAGCTGCAAATATGTGAGTAGACTGTAGCCGAAATGTCACCCATTTTTTCTCATTTGAAAATCACATAAAAAGCACATACTCCAGTAAAATTTGGTTGAGTACTGGTCTGGTTCTACTTTATGACTGGTTGCAGGTGGAAGCAGCCGTTAGAGCAGCCAAGAATGCGTTCCCTGAATGGTCATCTCGGAGCTCAGAGCAGCGGGCTAATATCCTCAATAAACTGGCCGACCTGATTGAAGCAAACCTGGAAGAGTTAGCTCAAGCTGAATCCAAAGACCAAGGTCTAGTTCTATTTATCAAGTTGGATTTAATTAAGGGCAAAAACTAAGATTGGAATTGTGTTTTTTAGGTAAAACAGTCACATTTGCGAAAACTGTTGACATCCCCAGGTCTGCATACAACCTCCGCTTCTTCGCCTCCTCTGTTCAGCATCACACCACAGACTGCAGTCAGATGGATCACCTAGGCTGCCTCAACTACACCATCCGCTGTCCTGTGGGTGTGGGTAAGAGGGACCACTATTCATGAGCGCAGTGGTTCTCCAACTTTTAAACCAAGTAGGCTCGCACTTCAAAATATATATAGTCACAAAAAGAAAAAATATTTGACTTTGGGGTGAAATTTTTGGAAAATATTCATACTACAGTGATATTACTGCATATTATACTGTTTCTACCAGTAACTCTTTTGACTATAATGGGGCTAAGAGGAGAGGTATGAAGCAGAAATTAAATAAACCAGGATTAAGCCAGCCGTGGCGGTGGTGCAGTGGGTAGACGCTCGCTCTTCAATTGGAGGGTCAGTAGTTCGAGTCCCCGCCCGTGGACCCACCACCCGCGGGAGGTACCATAAAGGGCTGGTGCAATGTGGATCGGGCCGTGGTCGAAGGCAGGAGTTCCCTGCTTAGACTGCTAGACCCGGTTTCAGACAAACGGAAGAAAATGGATGGATCTTAGTAAACATAAAGACATAAATAACTAGCAGGTTTCTTCATAGGGCTCCAAGACATATTTGTAGAAGTGTACTGGTCTGTGTGTGTTTGTAACTGTGTAAGCCCTACGTCTATCTATCCATTGTGCAGCGTGTACCCCGCCTCCAGCCCATAGTTGCGGAGATAGACACTGGCCACTTGCAAATCTTAACAAAAATAGGCTAGAAAATGAATGAATGAGGTGTACCTTTGTTGGCCATCTCCATATCCTCCTTTTCAAACATGAGGTTGTAGCCCTGGACTGCTCCTGTGTGGAACTGCAGTCTGAAAATGACCTCACGTTCAGTGGGAATGTCACTTTTGTGAAAACACTTGATCTGCAAAAAGAAAACGTTTGCAAAATAACTATACAAATTATGTACAGCAAAATATATAATATAGCAATGTGAGTTTCTTTACCATGATATCTCCTTTTAGAAGCTGAGCTGGTTCAAGGAGGATGCATAACCGGTCTCTGTGGCTCGGACCAATATGACTGGGAAAATAGAGAATTATTAAAACATTGCATACATTTGATTTTACTCAGTATGGTCTGTGATAAGATTAGAGTGGTTGTGGGTGGGCTCTCCAATTGCTTCAAGTTAAAATGTAGGCCTAAGTTGATAATACTAAATTGAAATATACTATACTTACTAGACTGCAGATGAATACACCGCTTGCATGCCCTGGTACACCTTGATGTATGGTCGACACACTGGGAAAAAAGATTACATTTTAGGATTAATGTCTGTATGTGTGTAATAAGTGTAATAATATTTTGTACACAGCTAATCTCTTGTTTTGAGAATAGGACTTTTGTTGTTTAACAGAAAACAATTATTTACTGGGTTAACATGGGTGGGAGTTTCCATAGGTTTTAATGGAAAGCCACAAAGAGGGCTTGAAAAGTGTTTATGTAATCTGTGTCTGTGTGCTGAGATATAAAGTACAGATAAGTCCCCATCTTGTTTACTAAGTCTACTCTGATGTGGTCACGTCTGGTTTTCTACACTGTGCCGCTGCTGGTATTTTGGCCGGGAGTGGTAGCCGTGTAGTCAACAGTGGTAAATAGTACAAGTGTAACCTCCGGTGGCGTCGAAGTTCGGTATCCCGTGAAAAATGATGCAGTGCAGGAACAAAGGGGCTGCATTAATCTTCATTGAACCACTCAGGAGGCTGTTGAGTATCCAAACATATCTGGTGTGTGAAAATAGGACATAACAAAGAAACAAATTATATGACTTGGAATGTCAAAGTTGCACAAACAAAAAACAGTTTTGTATTGAATCAGGGGGGCGCACACATACAGGTTGTGAATGGTGGCTAAGGTGAAGAACCCCAGCCCAACAACAGTTTACCTGGATAACCATACAAGGGTGTGTGCTTGTGTTTTGGGTCTTACCGTTTCTGAGAGGGTGTCATCAGAGCTAAGACCTTATCATCGTAGTATTTCCTCATGGCGAAGCGGTCCAATGCCTGGTCAGCACTTTAAGGGAGACAGAAAGAAAAAGATTATTGTTTATGTTTCTATAATTATGAGGGTGATTACATTTACTTGGGTAACTTTTGGGGAAAAGATGTACTTCTGAGAGTAGTCTTATTTTTCATACATGTACTTCTACTGGTGTAATATTATTTTGTAGTAATATTTGAGTATCATTTCCTGCTTCTCCACTGACCTCTGACCTCTGTATGATTAAATCCATCTATTTAATCTATTTCTATCCATGGTTGGTTGAAGTTATTTTACAAAACTACATTCACATTGTTAAGACATATCTATACAATACAATGAAGTATGATAAATCTACAGATGACCACAATGAGCCTTTTATTTGATAGTACTTGTGGTGTATTTTTGTGTTTACCAAATACCTCTTGAGAACACACTGCCCTGTAATCTATGTGTATTAAGCCCATCTTGAATTAGGACAACGTAGACACCCACTCATGCATACGAGAGTGAAAGTAACTATTGGGACAAAGGCATCCAGCCGAGAGGAAGAGAATGCCAGCTTTAAGCAAACACACAGGGGTTACAGATAGAGGCCAGTGTGTGTGCACAGCTCCGCTATAAAGACAACCCTAAAACCAACATGCACCATTGCCCACTGGTCTCTCGTCGGGGCCCTTCCCTCAGTTTTCCACCCCATTGTGAGTCTGCTTTATTGTTTTCCTATCTCTTCCTCTACGTTCACCTTACCGACCCCAGTTACACTCCGCGGGACACACTCTTTGGGGAAGTTTGATTGGTCAGGACTATGGACCGGCCACAATGACTGCTGTCTATTGAGGGGGTCTACAAAGTAGCATTTCCAAATGCTTGTTACATGTTGCAACTTTAAGAATTAGGAAAGCTGCAGCAGACATATTGAGTTAGTTTAAATAGCAATAGCTAGAAAATTTGTCATAGGACCTGCATTACAATTACCAAAGGTAAAATAAGCACTGACTTTTGCTGGATTTTTTTCATCTTTTGCACACAGTTACACATCATGACGCTTAACTAGATTGAGTTTGGTACTTCTACAATTAATGACAATTAACTAATTAATGCCCTGAAGCACTTTTATTGAGCCAATAATCCTGCTGAACATAAACAAATCTCATGGATTTTGGCACAGTGATCCAGGCAATTGTATATTTAATGTACATAGGCAAATTACAGAGGTCAACTAAAGAATGCCTCTATAGCGCCCCCATGTTTATGACCCCTATGGGACTTACTTTGGCAGAGAGCAATGAAACTTGGTACAGTGATTCTCCACAGTGTACCCAACATAAAATATTATTATGACCCCACCCTTCAGAAAACAGGAAGTCGGCCATTTTGGATTGAATTTGGGAGGTCAGGTATATTTGACAGCCTCTAACTTACACATACTTTGCCCAATTAAGCTCAAACCTGAAATACCTAATTACCCCTCATCCCTGAACACATCTGACCAATATGATGGCAGTTATTGCTATAGCGCCCCCTATAGACTGAAAGAAGAATGTAGTTTTAGGGAAATTAACAACATTTTCCAAAAATATTCTTCACAAACATCCAGACAAATCAAAAAAGTGAAATAGACCCTTCCCATGTTTGTCATGGTTTGGGGGTGGGGCCTCTTAATTGCTCATTAACAATATAAAAACCCTTAGAAATCACACAATTAAGGTGCCAGTTGGTGCCAGTTGTGGCAGACGTATGGGGCAGACATATGGGGCCGTTTTGCTGATATACACCTTGCTGTCGGGGATGACAGCGTGGGCCTAGTTCTATCACTGACTGACTGTTTTAATGTCACCCACTTTGAACAAAACCAAAGTAATTTATAGGTACAGCCACATTTTCTTTTTTTAAGATTTCTTTTTTCTATCTACATACATATATTATTTGCAAAATGTTGTGGCTTTAGGGCTTGGTAAAGTTGCCATATTGAATTTGGGTAAATCACAATAGATAGAAATCTAGAGTTAGGCTTGAAAAGATTTCACGACACTGACACTGTGGCCAGGAGCAATTACAGTAAGTCGCATGTTTTCATGTTGATTCATGAAATACTATACGGTATGATTCATAGACTATACAGTGGTCTGTGGTTTCTGGATTTGAAAGACTCACTCTGAATCACCTTGACCCAAAATTTAAAACGGCGAAATAATCAGTTGCGGTTACACATTGACATTGCTTCTCCAAAATGAGTTAGCAGAAATGTTGTAGGTCGGTCACAAACATTGTTCAGTTACAACTATGCATAATCATAATCCAACTAGGACACATATAGTAACAAAAACATAAATATGACACAGCAGTGGTTACCTGGCTGACACATCGGTGAAGTGGACAAACGATGAAATGACTACACCAATGCGACCCTTTCCTCCCTGAAGACAGAATACAAGGACGTTATTCATCTCACGTAACTAGTGTAGACTTACAGTATCTAAGCCTTTGTTAATGGTAAACCTGGATTTAGATACTCACCCTACAATGGATAACCACCACATGCAGAGGGTCAGCGTTGAGCCAACTCTCCATGGCCTTACAGATGGTGCAGATCTTATCCAGAGGAGGCGCATAAAGATCTGGCCATCCTGTGTCCAGTGTCTGAAAGTTAGGAATATTAACATAAAAATAGAATTACATTGACAAAATTTTTTTTTTTTTTATTTAATTTTTTTTATTGAACCAAAACCTTCACAATTTGGAAAACAATGACTTTTGGAAAAATAGACCTTAAGATGTAATATAGTGTTTATTCTTGCATGAGATTCTTCAACCAGTATTGGCAAGCTTTGACATGTCTACTTATTTTGGCCTGCACGTCTTCTCAATGCATCTTGTAAATTAATGGTGTCCAAATACCCTACTGGATTAAGTGTAGTGCTAGTCCTAGTACTTTTTTAACAACAATCAATGATAATGTAGAAAACCATTGACACTTATGCGCTTGATAAGATTTCCAAAGCTGCTATGAAGTCAACAGCTTACATACCTTTGGGTTCATCTTGGACAGATCACTTCTCTTCTCAGAAAGGTTGATAATCTAAACAAAGCATGCAGAGATACAGAGATTAAACTATTGCGGTTTTGACACATTTCTACTTGGATTTCTATTATCATGCACAAATAATCAGTAATGCTAAAATCAATACGTTTCCCTAAAAACTTGTGAGACATAACATCAATACTGGCTGCCCTTTGACACTTTTCAGACAGTGAGAAATGCACTGACCAGGTAATTATCGGCGTGTTTGGACTTGAGCATCCGCGTGACATCTTTGAGGTTGTGTGAGTAGATCTCCTCGGAGCATCCCCGGGGGAAGGACACCGCGATGATTCTTTCTGTGATGTACGTCAGGTCAAGTTCGTATCCCTCCTCCATCTTGAGTCTGGGTTAGGGCTGTCAGAAAAAAAAAAACTGGCCCGGTCAATGCCTCGTCACACTGTTTGAAACACATTTTGCAAGTCAATATTTGCTGGTCAAAGACTAAGATTACATCATAGAGTGAGTTTCCTAAAGATATCTTTGTAGATTGTTGGGACAGTGGAGTGTTACAGTGTTACGATAGTGACACTTTGTGATAGTGGTGCTTCACAGATCTGAATGTGGGACAGTTTCATACTTTTATACTACAAAATAATTACCTTTTTTCTAAACCTCTGGAAAGTAGGTTATGTTTTAGCCAGTGTTAGCTGGTTTCTCTGTTAGCAAGTTAGCAAATTGACATGTCCAGATTTGTAAAAGGATTTTGTACCATTGCGAGAAAAAGCCAACATTAAGCCCTAATTAACAGTATAACTCAATGCATAAAACTTACCCATATTCCCACCAGTCAAGATTAGGCTACCTTTATCTTTAGCATGTTGGGGTCAATGCCTTGATGAAAGCCTGTGCTATTCAAAAAACTTTAATGAAAATGAATTTATTAACTTCATCGTCAAATGCAATAGACGTATCACATAAATCTAAATATACTGCAATAGCGTCTTTAAAGGTTGAACTCATATATCCTGAAAGACCCTTGAAAGAAAAAGTGTTTTGATTAAACAATTCTATTTAAAAGTAACATTTTATATACAAATACCGTATTTTCCGCACTATAGGGCGCACTGCATTACAAGGCGCACTGTCAATGAATGGTCTATTTTCAAACTTTTTTCATATATAAAAAAGGCACACCGGACCATAAGGCGAATTAAGCGAAACAAAACAGTCAGACAAGTCAGTCAGTCAAACTTTATTAAACGCGTTCATAACTCTCAACATTGTTCAAACGTTAATGGTGTATTCACAATAACTTTCAACCTTGTTAATTTGTAACACGTAAAATAAACACACAATAACATAAATGTATTCAGTTAAAACACGTAACATACAACACAATGCAGTCCCTTTTTTGACAGGTGCAATTTTGGGGTCATATATAAACACTAATAATAATACACTACTAATATTACGGTGAAGCATAGTACCGGTATGTATTACTCCGCGACGCTCCTGACTCCCGGTGCTTTGTAGTTTACCGAAGTCATACCTAAACATTTTGACGGAGTGCCTTGAGCGTCGTGTGACACAAAATCGCTTGGAGGTCAGTAAGCACGACCAGAATTAATCCATATATAAGGCGCTCTGGATTATAAGGCGCACTGTTGGTTTATGAGAAAATTAAAGGTTTTTAAGTGTGCCTTATAGTGCGGTACTTATGTAATCTTCATGTATTAAAAATGGATATTGATATTTTTTTGCAATGAACAGCCTCAATGTGTACTTTTGAGACTCAAGCATATTTTGGAAACTGTATAGAGCTATTATAGGATCCTAAAAACCTACTTCTTACTTATTACTATTGTCTTTCTGCATGTAGAACTGAAGATACAGGCCATGATGCTGACCCCCAATGGACTATTAAACCCAAAGGCCTCCATGCCCCACATCGCCCCTCCCCTTCCTGTCATCACCCACACCGCGGCCACACCCACCATGAACTCCAACCTATCACGACGGCCCAGCGGAGTGTCTACAGACTTCAACATCCTGGAGCAGAGATCCATGGTGAGACATACAAAACTTGATAAACTTAACAGCAGCGCTCAAACAGAACTAAAGAGAATAAAGCAGAGAGATTAAACCACAGCTGTGCAGTGTGATTAGCATTTAGCACAGTCTTAATTCAAACACTGGGACTTATCTGATGAACATGAGAAATGACTTTTAAATTAAACCATAGTTCATCTTTTATCAGCGTTCCACCAATTATTACCTCTGGAAAGACGGTTATTGTTTTGCTGGCGATAGTTTGTTTGTTTTTTAGTTAGCTAGGAAAAAAAATGGTTTTCGTCGACCGGAAAAGGGTGGCTTACCCTCTCCAGGTTGGAGGAGAGTCTCTGCCTCAAGTGGAGTAGTTCAAGTATCTTGGGGTCTTGTTCACGAGTGAGGGAAGGATGGAGCGTGAGATTGACAGGCGGATCGGTGCAGCCTCTGCAGTGATGCGGTCGTTGTACCGGTCTGTCGTGGTGAAG
>JAVQKC010119126.1:0-16291 GCA_036025475.1 Philypnodon macrostomus
TCGCAGTGAAGCGACGCACATCCGGCACATTGACACAGGCGCAGTACAGCGACACACGCCACACAGTGGAATCAGTGGGTGTAGCAGTTCTGCGACCGTGGCGCCCAAAGGGTTAACCCTACACAGACTATGCTACACAGTTAACCCCACACCGACTACACTACCTAGTTAAACCTACACAGCCTACACTACACAATTAACCCTACACAGACTACACTACACAGTTAACCCTACACCAACTACACTACCCAGTTAAACCTACACAGCCTACACTACACAGTTAACCCTACACAGACTATGCTACACAGTTAATCCTACATAGACTACACTACACAGTTAATCCTACATAGACTACACTATACAGTTAATAATACATAGACTACACTACACAGTTAACCCTACACAGACTACACTACACAGTTAACCCTACACAGACTACACTACACAGTTAAACCTACACAGCCTACACTACACAGTTAACCCCACACAGACTATGCTACACAGTTAACCCTACATAGACTACACTACACAGTTAATCCTACAGAGACTACACTACACAGTTAATCCTACATAGACTAGGGGAGAGCGGGTTTGGTTGTTGTCAACAGAATATCTCAAAAAGGTTCACCTTACAGATTCATATTCATTATCAAACAAAATTCTAAAGCTGTGTGTACAGAATTCACCAACCTGCTGTAACTTCATTCAAGTTATTGAGCATTAAATGAAAAATGTTCACTTGTGACAACCAGCCCAATGTAAGGGTTGGTTGTCACAGTGATCAAGGTTGGTTTGTGCAGATGTTTATGCAATTGGCAATTTTGAAAATTTCTATTTATATAAAGCAAATAAACCCAAACGCTTCATAAATAACAAGAACAATACAAAAAACTGTTTTAAAACCAGATTTCCTGTTGATTATCTGGACATCTAATTGTATTAATAGAAGGCTCACCATCACAACTTCAACACCACAAAGAATACTGCATATGTCCCAGAGATGTGACCTAAAGATATTTTGAGGTAAATTTCATTCATTTCTGACATACTATTTTTGTGCTCTACTAGAGGTTTGTGTTGTGACAGCCAAAGAGTTTTTGACTAAAATCAAAACTCAACACTACATTTTGCATCAAAACTAACAAAGAAACCATGTGGATGGTAGCTCTCTACAGACTTTCAAATGGTTAAAATTATATTGAGAGAACTACAACCTTTAAAAAATTATGAAAAATGTACTTCAAATCTAAATATTTACTTTAAATCTGAATATTTACTGTTTATAAATGTTTATACAGGTGAAATATGGTTCCTGGTCACTTCAGCAAGTCCAGACTTGGGGCACAGTGGTTAGTGGATACTGGAGTCTGCTTCACCATCTGAGCCATAGACCGATGGTTAGATTCCTGTGGATACTGCTGTTGTGCGAATGTGTGTGTGATTGTTGTGGGCTGTTTGGTGGTGGATGGAGTGTATAGATGCAGTATAGCTGCCATGTCTTTGTCAGTCTGCCTTAAGGCCACCATGGCTACAATTACCACCTGCAGTGTGTGACTGTGGTATGAATGAATAGTGTACACACTTATAAAGCTCTCTGAGTGTCTAAAAATCATGATATTATCTAATGTGTTATTATTTTTTGGCCCACTGTCTCCCCTGATGGGGAAGCTCTCAGTGGAGGAGTGGCGGTGACTTCAGCCTGTGTCTGAGGAAAACCCAGCTCCTGTGAACGACTGTATCAGAACTGACCCACAGTTCACATCAGAGAGGTCAGATAAAACACTAAAGATTGTTTGAAACAGTTCCTGACAGCCCTTCTCAGAGCCTTACTACATTAGCAGTGGTGATGGTAAAGGTTTCCCAAACATCTTCAAATCAAGCCGCTGTTTGACATAAGGGCACCCACCTAACCTTGCTGTATAGAGACTGACTCAAAAGGGTAGATTATATGTACAAAAGAGCTAGTGTCTTTATAAAGGCCCAATTTTTAATCTAGAATGAATTTATGTTTGGAGAGTCAAAGGGGTGATTTGAGAAGCTGTTGGTCTATTCTAAGAGCACTGTCTAACCTGTGATGTACCTCTCACACAGATGGGAGTGAGGAAGGCTCACAGATCCAGCTGCTTCTCCAGATGGAGCTCCCGGAGGAGGAGAGTTCACGTCCGCTGAGAGGTCCTCACACCAAGACAAGGAGAAGGACTGAGGCCAACAGTCTGTGAAGAACCACACCTTCTGCCTTCACTCAACAGCACCACCACACTATGAGTGGCCTAGACTGTTAAACATGTTCTCATACTCTCCTAAATCATATTTTTTATAAAAGATATTTTTTGAAAATAATTTTTGCAGCTGTTGTGAATTTGATGATCTGCTCAAATTGTCAGTATTTGAAGTGAACTGCAGATTCTTCATAACTATGGATCTTTTACATTTTTGTATGGGGCTGCAGCTGGTGTTGAACACATGTTTGGGTTTGGAGTTCCTGGGAACTCCGGGACAGTGGGCGCGCTACCTCCGCTGGGACGCCAGCACCCGCAGTGACCTGAGGTTTCAGCTGAAGACCTCCTCTTCTGACGGGGTGCTGCTATACTTTGATGATGGGGGCTACTGTGACTTCCTGCTGCTGTCTGTGGTGGAGGGTCGTCTGCAGCTGCGCTTCAGCATTGACTGCGCAGAGGCAAGCGTGGTGACGGACAAGCGCATGGACGACGGTGGCTGGCACTTTGTCATGGTGAGTCGGTACAACCTGCGCACCGTGCTGGCCCTGGACGGACTGGCCAAGGCGGACGAGGTGCGGCCCCAGAGGCAGCTGATGAAGATCGTGAGCGACCTGTTTGTGGGTGGGGTACCACAGGACATCCGCAATGGGGCGCTCACGCTGCCCACGGTCAGGAGCATGCCCCCCTTTAGAGGCTCCATATCAGACCTGAAGTACGGAAACATTGCCCCTCAGCTGCTGGGGAGCCTCAAGGTGCCCCTGGAGACCGAAGGCTGGTGCTCAGTGAACCTGTGTGAGAACGGAGGCACCTGCTCTGTGGTGGATGGACAGCCTGTGTGTGACTGCTCCAAAACACCGTACAAGGGACGCTTCTGCAACCAAGGTAACCACTCCTCTATATGACATATTCATAAAGCAGGCTCTGTTGGTGATGCTGGTGCATTCCATGGTTGTCGAGGGAATTGAATTGAACAGAGCTGAATTGTAGTTTCTTGGCATTTTCACAAATAATGAAAGCACTTAGGGTCGGGTGATATAGTTTAGCAGGTGCGGTATAACCCAAAATTATGATATATACCAGGGGTGGGCAACATGCAGGCCGGGAGCCACATGCGTCCTTTGGGCTTTTTAATCCGTCCCACCAAGCATTTTCTCATATTTTTTAAATGATAAAATATTGCCAATTCATCACTCACGTTGTTATAACCTGCAGTAACCAGTTAACTTGACATCAATATATTTTTTCTTTTTTTTCTTCACTTTTTTGTTAATATGAACACTGGCATTGTTACAGTAAAAATAACAGTGAGGAGCGGAGCATAAATGAATGCACTGTATCACGATTCAACCATCTTCCAGATTGTCATAACTTCATGTCACAAATAGATTTTTTTATCGCCATATCGCCCACCCCTAATGGTATTTCATATGATAGGAGATACACCTTATATCGCCCGGCCCTGTATTTTAACCTTGGGCTACAAGCTAGATTCTCACAGAACTCTGAAGAGAAGAGCTTTTGCCAGGTTAATATTTCAGTAAACATTTGTGGATTTAGTTAGTCTGTCTTCTCTGTCTTAGATCCATTTTTTTCCCAGGACCCTCTCTTGATGTGACTGCTGCTGATGTGTATGTATGTGTGTGTGTCAGAGCGAGGCAGCCCTCTGTGCACCCAAAGATAAACTGCAGCAGGTTAATGACATGAGTCCTGCGGCCCCTGATAAGGACCAGGCGCATCTCTTTGAACCAATCAAATGCGAGGAGGGTTTCTCTTACATTCAGCTGTAAATCACTACTGCTCGTGAGGAGGTGGAGGGCATTTGGTGATTGTGTCTTTGGATTTTGCAGAATATTGTGCATTGTCTAAAAGGCGTGGACATGGATCTGTTTGCACTGGGGCTGTACAATATTAGCATAAATGTTGTCATAAACTCATTCATTTATTCATTTTATTTGTTCTTTTTCATGATATGCAATTAAACAATAATACAAAGGAAAATTATTATTATTAAGTTTGTAAATATGTTGAATATTGTATGAAATAGTGGTGTAATGTGACCATGATTCTAATGGTTTTCATGGTTTTAGTCCTTTAGTCCTTTGTTTAGTCCTGGTTTAGTCTTGGTTTAATCCTAGTTTAGTCTTGGTTTAGTCCTGGTTTAGACCTGGTTTAGACCTGGTTTAATCCTGGTTTAAACCTAGTTCAGTCCTGGTTTGGTATTGGGTTAGACCTGATTTAATACTAGTTTAGTCCTGGTTTAGATCTGGTTTAATCCTAGTTTAGTCCTGGTTTTGGCCTGGTTTAGTCCTAGTTTAGTGCTGGTTTAGACCTGGTTTAATCCTAGTTTAGCCCTGGTTTAGACCTGGTTTAGTCCTAGTTTAGTGCTGGTTTAGTCCTGGTCTAATCCTAGTTTAGTCCTGGTTTAGACCTGGTTTAGTCCTAGTTTAGTCCTGGTTTAGATCTGGTTTAATCCTAGTTTAGTCCTGGTTTTGGCCTCGTTCAGTCCTGGTTTAGTCCTAGTTTAATCCTATCTTAATTCTGGTTTAGACCTGGTTTTATCTTGGTTTAGACCTGGTTTAATCCTGGTTTAGTGCAGATTTACTTCTAGTTCAGAGCTGTTTTAGTTCTGGTCAACCTATTGGGTCCCAGTTTGAACAATATAATTTGATTGTATTTTTTTTTTACCATAACCATTGATTTGAAGCTTGTGGACATTTTGACCCATGGAAACCAAAATTCGTCACACCTTTAGTTTCTTGCAGATAAAGATCATTTTGTGACATTATTAATACGCTCCTCCATAATTCCCAGTTCATTTGTTTATGTATTTCCTGACTGTAATTAAGCGTCGGGATGAGGGCAGATATGGAATCCGGTCGGGACTCTGACACAGAACAATGGCCAAGCGGATCTGGAATTCCAAGATTAGCTTTTTTATCTGGGGCCGACGCGCTCGGTAATAATGGAGCGCGCAGGAGGGGGATGGGCCAGGAGGACCCCTGTCTCTTCTGTGATGGGTTGGTTGGACGCTTTGTTTCACCAGTTTTATTAAATACGTAAATGAAAAGCAAAAATCACGGTAGCTCAAGCCCTCAGTCCATTATTCCATCTGGTAGTGATCATTAGAAGAAGAACCATCTCTGGGCTGCTGGATGTCCTTCAATGATGCATCAACTCAACGATTCTGGCTAGCGCTAAAATCCTGGTGTTTGTTAGTAGAGCTGGGAATTATATCCATGTATATATTGCACATGATAACCCACTATATTGCTGATTATGAATATTGAGATTTTGTCCCACCTCTATTTGTTAGAAGGGGACTGGGTAATATACTATATAGGGCACCACAATATATCGCCCATGTCTGTATATATATGTATATATATGTCAGTATTGCAAAAATTTTAATATATCAAAATAATAGTCTTTCATCTGACATTTTACACTGTTAGGTCTTGTTTTAGTTCTCCTTTAGTTGTTTAGTTTTAATTAGTAAATATAGACCTATTCTATATATATCTATGCTATATAATAAAAATCTATTTTATATTTATTCATATTGTGCAACTCTATTATGTGCAGGAATAATACTATTTTTCTTTGTATAATATGAATTTTCCATATACCTGATGTATTTATTTTTATTTACTTTTGCCCCATTCATTTATCAAACATCTCTCAAACCAATCATACATTTGTACACAAACTCTGGCCCTATATTAGTGCTGTATGTGCAACAACTGTGCTGTAGATTTCTGTTTGCAAGGGTTATTGAATTTTGTCATTAGCTGCAGGTCATACATTTCAATTATATTGTCGGCCACAGCTTTAGCATCTCACTAGTGTCAGTCCCAAGCCTGGATACATTTTTGTCTGGATAGGATTGTGTTAGCAAATATGAATGTGATGGTGGGCAATATGGTATAAATATAATATCATGATTATATTATGAGATTTTAGTTGACTTTGTATTTTTTGTCCATCCAGTCTAATTTTTTATCTCCCATCTCTAATGTGAATGGTTTATTGTCCCACAGTCATGGTTTGAGTGGGATTTGAACTGCTAACCTTTATGTTATTAGACAAACAACTCTATCAACTGAGCAACTGCTGCCTATGAGGAATCTTTTCATGCGTTTGACCTTCTGTCAGAGATGGCTCTCACTACACAGAGCGGATGTGTGATACATTTGAATTCTTTAAATAGGCGAGTTAATTCTTGCTAAAAATATGTCTTTTACATTTTGTCGCTTCATGTTAGAGGTAAGCGATATGGTAAAATTATAATATCAAGATTTTAATAAGCCAAGACTACAATTTAAATTTGATCACAATTTTAGTTGACTTTTTTGTCTACTGCTATCAGTGTCTTCATAAAACTACAAATTCAATGTACATCCAATTCTCATAATGCTATTTATTTTCCCTTTTTTTAATTAATATTAACAGTGGCATAGTTTCAGTACAAATGAAGAGCAGAGCATAAATGAATGCCCCATAGCCCGAATCAACCATCTTCATCAGCAGGTTGTCATACTTTCACATCAAGATACCATCTTTTATCTCCATAACGCCCACCGCTAGTCACATCACACCATTGGATGCCTTAAACCACTGTCAGATTAACCCTGGACAAGGTCTCTACTTAACTGACAGATCAGGTTGCTGTAATGTGTAGAAGTCTTTAGCTCCACCTAAGACACTGGTTAAAAGTAAACAGCAGTGAGTGAATGAGACGTGGACGTATTGATATCTGATTAGTCCAAACAAACGGCCCACTGTAGCTCTCTTTAATGAACTCTATATTGACCCAGGCGGAGGAGAGCGAGGGATTTGAGGAGCAGGAGAAGATCTGCACAATGCAATCAGCTGGACAATGTTGGCTCATGTACAAAGACTACATTTAAATAGGGGTGGGACAAAGTATCGATATTCTCATATATTGTGATACTGTATTGATATTGCATTCTGCTGTATCAATATATTGGAATTAATCATATAACAATAAAACATTTTTTTAAATTTTGGGAATTTCCAGTCCAGTTTGGTCTACTTTCACTTACACAAGACAAATGTCCACTCTACACCTTAAAGTCTTTATATATTTACATCGTCATCAATCTTTGGCATCTATGTCTACTTATATTTATGTCAGTAACTAGTTTTTAGTTTTTTTTCATATTCACCTTCAGTGTCTCATCTTAATAACTAAGTGTATTTAATAAAAAAGATTGTCCATTAATTTGTTAAAAACAGTATTAGTTCCTTTAAAAACAGTGATATATCATAGGTTATCATGGGCTATAAATTATTGCAGTATGGCCATATTGTGAAATTATTGTTATCGTGGGCCATGTATCGCGTATCATATTGAATCGTGACGTACCCTGCCCTACAAAACAGCGGTGACTCAGAAGGTAGAGCACATTGTCTGTTAGTCAGAAGGTTGGCAGTTCAATCCCCTCTGCTATTGTGTTTTTGGGCAATACCTTTTGACTAATTTGCCTATGTTTGAATGCATCACTCTGGTGGTTGGTGAGTTTGGTAGAGAAGCTGCAGGAATGGTATAGCTGCTATGTCTCTGTCAGTCTGTCCCAGGGCAGCTGTGACAACAGAGATGGTTTACCACCACCCGTGTGTGGCTGTGGAGTGAATGAATGATGGACTCAGTTGTATGTGCTTTAAATGTCTTGAAAAGCGGAAGCCCATATTATGTGTTAAATGACCTTCTATAAAATATGCTATGCCGGTCATAAAAAATTTGGGAAATCTGAATTTCAGGTGAAATTAGGGCTGCACAGTTAATTATTATTGAATCAAAATTTTAATGGCCTCAATTAGTAAATCACAAAGGATGCATTTTTTAGGCAATATAATATCCTCTGCACAAAACCAAATATATGTAAAAACCTGCATACCTTGTAGGATTGTTGTTCCTCTGAAAGGCATCTGATTCATGTAGAAGTTAATATTGATTGATACTTCCAGACGGGTTTAAAACATGCTGTGGGCTGGTCTTGGTTTTTAAAACAATATCGCAAATCTAATCACAATCACAATATTTCTCATAAAATTCGATATTTTTTCAAACTTGCCCTAGGGAAATTACAGAATGTTCCTAAAATGCTATATATAACATAAAAATCCCTATTACCGGGTCCGAGATAGAAAACACTACTTATAAGAAAAGCTGTGATAGCTCTGAGGCATGAACATTTTCCGTAAATTTCACCTGAAAGTCAAAAATCTCTAACTTTTGTGACTAAAATAACATCTGAACCCATGCTGCTGCTGCAGGTGGGGATTCTCCGTCCGATCTGCACTGTCCTATATTAATATCAGTATTATTTTTACAACAACTATAAATACTGTCACTATATTTATGTGCAAGAAAAGGCTCCTGCTTCTTCTTGGTGAATGGGCTGACTGCTGAGTGTGCAGAACATGCATATGGCCGAGCTGTGTGCCAGCCCTCTGCATGGCCCTCACCAGAGTGTGTGAGAGGGGTTTGCATGGAGCCAACATGCAACGGATCTGTGTGTCTAACCCACCTCTGTCTGCTCTTTCTCCCTCTGCAGAAGTCAACACTAATCTGCCAGGTGAGTCTCTTCACAATTTAGCCACAGACTGTATTCACAAAAACGCTGTCAAAATGGAAAAGTTAACCTTACTAAAGAATATAATAATCAAAGAAACCAATTTTATTAAGCCCAGATCACGATTTAAATGAACGTTGTATTTTTGGTCTTACACAGAAGACTACTGTTATCAGTGTCTTCATAAAACCTTTTTAACTACAAATCCAATCCAATGTTCAACATAATACTTCATGTTAAGGTTATTAAAAAGTAGTGGTAGTATCAAATATTATGATAAAAATTTTATTAATATTGTGATTAATACACAACACTTTTATTTTGCAATATGCTTTATTTAAAACATTCTTAACATGATGATTTTTGATTCATTCATTCATCTTCTAAGGGGAAAAAGCAGGTATCTAAAGCCTATCCCAGTAACTATGGGCCTTAGGTGGGGTAGACCCTGGACAATTCGCAGGGCTGAGACTGGGACATACACAAAGAGGACATTCCATTTTGAATTAAAAATGTTTTATGTAGACACGGAGAGCTGTCCTCTGTGTAAGGCAAAAAATACAAAGTTAAAGTTAAGGTTGTGATAAAATCTAAATTGTGATCTTGGCTTCATTAAATTGTGATGTTATTTTTTTTTTTTAAAGTACAGTTTGACAAAGGCTAGTAAGGTTAACTTGTGGTTTTACAGCGAGGTGTTTGTAGGTCTTCAAGGTGTAGGGGGGACTGGTGGACAGATGGTGTATTAGCTTCACTGCTCTGGTCTGGACAAAGTCTGGGAAACAGGAAGTCACCCCGACCGCCTTGGGCTCACCAGTTACTGACCAGTACAACAGAAATTTTAATCACTAAACCAAAAAAGAAGACCACAAATGCACCCCATACAACATTAAATACATGTTTTTGTGGTTATACAGACAGTATTGTGGGACCTGTGTGTATATGCCATATCACAGACCTAGTTGGGACAGGCAGTATGCTCTGTTCAACAGTGAAATTGGTGAAAGCACTACAGTGAGCCATTAAATTCAGTCTGTCTGCACACAAAGGGCCAATATTACTAGTGTATAGTACAGTTTATGCCCCTGAAGTAAATGCAGCCACAGGGTTCCAAACCAGGGCCAGATAAAAAAGAGGTTTGGGACTGTGCCATTATGCTAACCACAGCTCACTAGGACGCAGATGATTTGCTGTTTTGACCTGGAAACAGAAACGACATAATAAATTAAATAGATGCACCCCCCAAAAATTAGATAAATGTGTGGATGTGGGATGTGTGTGGGATGTAAACACACACAGCAACATGATTCAGCAGTAGGACATACTGTAGATACAGTCTGTTTTATTAATGAGTAAATAAGTCAAACATTTTACATTTGGGTTCACAAACTTATTAAAGCAAAGTCATTCCATGCCAATAGTGTGGCATCGATAGCTTTAGGTTCACATTATACCATTACTACTGTTTGGATAAAATTACCAGGTGTGTTTACAGCAAGTGGTTCACCTATCCTACTCCAGGTATTCAGCTGTGTGTGCCTACGTTTAGTTGATTATGTGGACTATATGGTCAGTCAAAATACTTTGACAAAAATAAGCATGTTAATCTGACTGAAGCTGCTCATAAAAAATACATCACATTCACACAGGCGATTGTGGTTCAGGGGTAGAGCAATCCTCCGATAACTGTGGAGGGTTGGTGGTTTGAATCCTGCATTCACAAAGTCTGTATTTACATACAGCCCCATGCCCTGTCATACATTATAACCAGCCTAAAGCACTAGTCAAACTAACCTCCTGTTTTCCAGACAGTGCCCCCTCTGACCAGAGCAGGTATATCTGTCCACAGCCTACACCCTTTTGTCAGTGTGTTCTGTAGATTACAATGCCAGAGTATTGTAAGGCTGTGTGTTCTGATGCCCTTCTCTCTCTCTGATCTTTCCTTAAGGTTTTGCACATATGATGGCAGAACAAGGTATGTTCTTCTCATGTTTAAGATAGTTGTAACATGATCTATGGTGTGATATACTGCTGTTACTGCCCAACAAAGAGACATGCTCAAAGTGCAGTCATGAGGGTTAGTCAAGAATCAGATTATTATTCATTCAAGCCCTTTACACATGTGGATAGTGTAGCCAAACATTGTGAGTGTAGGGGTGCACCGATATTGGCCAATATTTACACTGCTGACTGATATTGTTATTAGGCTATATAGCTGGCCGATGTTAACCTGTTGCGCAAATGGAATAACTGCTAATATTTTGAAAAACAAAACATTATTATTTTTTCTACTCAATAAAAATGTAGCCTATATTTTAAAACAGGTTTAGAAACAGCCAGAGAAAGATAAACCAGCAGACATCAGGCTGAACAGGCACAGAGTGTTACATTGGGGCATCCCATGTGAAAAAGAAGAACTTTTTGAACATATATGGTTCTATATGGTTCTAATATTGACGCAAAATCAAAAAATCAACTCAAAAATAAAAAAGCGGCACAATGTATTGGCTGATAGTCACAATTTTGACTTATATCGGTCTAGACCAGTGGTGGACAAAGTACTCAGTGTCAGTACTTGAGTGGAAGTACAGATCCTCCTGGTCAAATATTACTGCAATACAAGTAAAGGTCACTCAGTTATATGTGGAGTATGTGCTTTCAACAGTACTGAAGTATTCATAGTACAGAGTCAAATGAGAGCAGTCAGGAATAATGACGTGACATTTCCTCTACATTCAACTCACAGACTTGGCTTAAATAAAATGTATTTTTACTTTCTTAATCTTAATACCTTCAAAAGATGAGATGTCAAGCATTAGTCTGATACTATACTCACACCTTTATAAAAACTAGAGACGTGTTTATACAGAATCAGTCAATGGGAACCATTATGTAGTTTAAATATATTCATGGAAAAACAGAGACTAAAGTCTAAAATGTGTGTAAACTAGAACTAAAACAGGTCTAACCTTAGACTAAACCAAGATGAAACAAAAACTCTTTAAAAAACTGTCCCTGACAGTTGATAAATGATTATCTTTAGTGTTTGTAATCAACAGATCACTCACAAACAAGAAACTATCTACAATACAGTCAGTTGTCTTTCAGTTTTGAGCTTTTTTTCTAAAGACGTTACTTCTACTTCTGCCTTTTTACTGAAATGTAAGTTTTTGTCTTTCAAATGTAGTGGAGTGAAAGTAATAGGTTGTCTCAAAAAATACAACTTAAGTAAAGTACAGATCCTCAAAACTATACTTAAGTGCAGTACTCAAGTAAACTTAGTTACTGCCCACCTCTGGTCTTGGCCAACAGATGGCTGATGGCAACCTGTTGTCCAAAAAGGATAACTTCTAATATTCAGGTTTAGAAACAGCCAGAGAAAGAATAACATATTTGAAAAGTCCAACTTTAGGCTGACTAAATGAAGTAAAAATAATACTTATGGATTCATAAATACTTTTAAAGCTGTTATTTCTATGATGATTTCTTAGTGTCAAGAAACATAGACAACATGTTTACAGAATATCGGTATGGGCATGGTGCATCCCTACTATGAACAAAAACCTTAATTTATTCATTCATAAATTAAATAAAATGCCACTTTGCTCATTCATAAAAGAATTGTACAGAGCCTGGTTTAGAGACAGTGACTGCAGTGACCTCCACTCTGATAAAAGACACTGATTACACTTCCTCATGATGAAGTATTAAAATGCCAGCAGCTCCTTGAATCCTTGAATTACTAGTTCACAAGTCTTTCTCAAACAGGGATGTTCTATTACCAATAAGGGACTGATCAAATGTCTGGTTTTCTTTGCTGGGCAGTACATGTGTGAAATGAGAGATATAAAATGTTTAAACAAGAAATAAACCAAGTAAAGCTGAATTTTTGGTAGCACTTGCTAATAATATGTATTATAATAGTGCTTATTTATTGACCAATTTAATTTGATTTGAATTCATAATTTTTAGCTCAAACTGAATATATCTTTTTTAACATTAACTTAAGTCATCACCATTATTCAAAATTTTATATTTTATTATATCCTCAGCTGTCTGACACAATTCCATGTGAATGTAGGCCTGATTAACTATTTTTCTCCATTATTGAGTTTTTGTAATTGTGTGATGTAGCAGTACCACTTCCCAAACATGCCTGAACACTTTTATACTTTCATATTAATATTGACTGCTGTGGTATATAATAATAGATGCACTGTTGTGTACTGTATCTATTGAATATGACTGTGTCCCCTGTCCTCTCTCTGCTGTCCCCTGTCCTCTCTCTGCTGTCCTCTGGACCTGTCCCTGCTCTAGCTAAAAGCAAAGGTACCACTTTTTCAGATTCTATTCATTTCCGGCTGTATGAGCAGCGCTTGCTCTGTGAGTGTGCCCTCCACGTGTGCCCTCCCCGTGTGCCCTCCCCGTGTGCCGTGGTGGTGTTCTCTGTCTCTCTCATGTGTTTTACTTACATATATTTCCTTGTAATTGAGCAGGAATAATCAATAGTACAGCATAATACTGATGCGTTTTCACTGTCTTTTTGACAAAAGATTAAGTTTTTAGTTAAAGTTAAATCATAAAATATATATCTATTTTAATTTAGCTTTTTAACAATAAGGACATCGATCATGCACTAACACTAACACCTGACATATGCCTCAGTAATCCACCACTCATCCACTGTCATTGTGTCCTCCTTTTCCCTATTATTCTTTACATAGGCTAACGGCTAATGGCTAACACAGTGGTCTTGAATGTTACCTGCGAATGGTCATGTGATGTGCACTGTACTGCACCTGGTATTAAAATTAATACCATTCCTCAAAGTGTCTGGGCTATACTTCATTATTAATAGTATCCTTATTGTTTGGCTTTATGCATAACTTTACTCATAAAAACAAATGTTGGTTGGTTTTATTGTAAAAAAAAAAAACAGACACAACAACAAAAATGATTTAACTCATAAAATCAGACGCTTTCATCATAAGAGTCAGCTGAGAAAATGACACTCTGAGTCCCTCTGTGGACTGTGTTATAAGGGTTTTTGTTTTAGAGCCAGTGTCACAACTGTTTAACCAATCACACGCTTCCACAAGACAGGAGGGCTCTGATTGGTCGATACATCCATTGTCTATCCAGAATTAAGATCCATCAGGAATAATGTGAGGGAGCTGAGGATTTATTTCACAACTTATTCACAGCTATTTACATTTTTTTGTTCAAAGAATTCAAATGCAACTCCAGACCATTGCTTCTTATTCTCATACTGGTTTGTGTACGTATAAGGGGCAGTGTGCGTGCTCTATGTGTGTGGCAGTGAGAGCGGTTTGGGAAGAGCATCAGAGGACTGAGGGATGTTGTTGTTTTTTTTGTTTCCCAAAATCAGGTGATGTAGCTTTGCGTGTCCGAGAAGTGTGTAAATAGGGGATTGTGGTGAAATGAGAGGAAGTTCAGGAGAGCTTTCTATAATCTGAGCATTCCCTGACTCACATTCATCAGACTGTGCTGTGAGGAGGGGGATTGGGAGAACTGCTGTATGTGTGCTGTAGCTGTGACTTCAGGTGGATAAGCTGCTGTTGACATGTCTATCAGCAGGGCGCCTGTAGCCTTGTCAGTGGAAGAGAAATCACACAGAAATAAATGTTGTGTTTGGAGACATTAAAGATCCTATATTCTGCCAAATAGACTTAGCCAAGCTTTTAACCATGTCATAAAGTTGTTTCTAAGTGTGGAGTGCCACAAAACAGCTTGTATTAGATAAATATTGTGTGTTTGATGTTGTAAAATGTAAAATGATAACCTAAATATATCCAAAATAGACTCTGAAATCTGCAAAAAATAATATAGACCTTTAAATATGTGTCTGTCCGCATGTCCTGTATGTTCTCACCTCTACTTCCTGGTGTCTAGAGATGTTCAAACAGACATGTGTTAGCAGATTTGGTGACTTCCTTGTAACTGAGAGTGAAAGTGACTGATCTTAAAAGTATTTTTTACATAAAGCACTTAAAATATAATGAATGAATGTTCACACCCTGAAAATCCATTTTAATTCATGTATAACAAAGACATTTTCTACTGTTTAGTTGACTTGTGACTGGCCAAATGTTGATGAAACACACTAAAATGTATAACCCTTTATAATAAATGAAATAGTTAAAGTAACAGTTTACCTAATGCCCAAGACAAAAAGTGTAGTACCCATTTAATGGCATTACCAGCTCAGAGCACTGACCTGGACTTTCCTCCACCTGCTGTCCAAGAGAGCTGTCCCAGAGAGCTGTCCAAGAGAGCTGTCCAAGAGAGCTGTCCCAGAGAGCTGTACATGAGAGGGACAGACTGTACACATACAGTGTCTATGGCTCATGACATATATCATATATAGAAGTGATTGACACACACATGTCTTATATGCATGATGGTGCTGAAAATGTTTGAGTAAGCTTTTGTCACTTTACAATCAAAACATCTTTTATTCAACTAATTATTATATTGAGGCAGTTTCTTGGATAGGATTACAGTTAATATCTCTTTTAATGTTAATTCTTCCAGACAGGCATGAACTGAAACATACAATATCTAATCACAATTAGATATCATGCAGCCATATAGTCTAACCCAGGGGTGGGCAAACTTTTTGACTCAATGGCCACATTGGGTTTAAAAATGTGCCAAGTGGGCCGGCTGATATTGTATTCTTTGTAAACTGCATCCATTTCTTGACAAATGAGCCTTCGCAATATTTGATAATTTCAAAAATTGGAGAAAATGCTTGGCGGGCCGGATTAAAAAGCCCCCAAAGGGCTCCCGGGCCACAGTTTGCCCACCCCTGGTCTAACCCTACATTCATTTAATGAGACAGAAACACATGCTACACAAAAGTGGTGTGTTGCTGTATCATGATTATTTTTGCATGTGCATACTGAAAAAGCATGTTGACATACTGTATGAGGAAAGCACTCATGGTCAGCCCTCTCTCAAGCTGTCGGTGCAGTGCCCCACTGTGCCGTAGTGCTTATGAGCCAAGACCCTGCAGAGAAACAACAACAACATGAGAGGTTCATAGAAGCATTCATATCATATCAAACTGTGGAGCAGGTCCCACTGGGGGTACAGTCATTAGTCATCGAGTTTGGGCGGCAGTGGCACCCTGCCTGGTTGCCCTGCAGAGGGTCGCTGGTTCAAATCCCTGCCCAAGTGTATACTGTCGTTGTGTCCCTGGGCAAGACACTTAACTCACATTGCCTATGAATGAAGTAGTTCACCACCACCAGTGTATGGAGTGAATAATCACACAATATCACTGTCAAGTCACTCTAGAGCAAATAGTATTAAAACCGTTAGGATTAGGATTTTCAGTGATTATTATGTTTTTAACAGTCACTTACCTTTTTGTAAATTTTACATGAAAGAATTAATCTGCACAGTTCATTCGAATCCAAGTGAAATTGCAATTTTAATGGTCGCAATTAGCAA
>JAVQKC010119127.1:0-13220 GCA_036025475.1 Philypnodon macrostomus
ACAAGGTAATCAAGGAGGCGGGAACAACTGAAATGACACAAGAGGTCAGACCACATACAACCATAACCAAAACAGAATGACATGCCCCAAAACCCCCAAGCTGACACCTAACCCTGACAAACAGATGACAATTTAAACTAAAACTAATTAACTAATATATAGTATACAGGTGACAAAAAAACACATTATATTGAAACCTTTTAATTTGATGACATACTGATTTTTGGTATTCAATAAATGAAATGTTTCATTGTTACATACTGAATTGCCTGTAATCAGTGGTAACTTAACATTTAAATTTTATTGTAAAATAAAGTTTACGTAAAGCATTATTAAGTTGCTTACTTCCAGACAATTATAACATTCTGACAAAGCAGCATACAGATAACTGTTTTTTAAGCTTTGCATCACTTGTTTGGTGCCAGAATACATTTTCATCACTGAAACATAAAGAGGGTGTGAAACAGAATAATAAAACACGTTTGAGCTCCAAACAATTTAGTCATTTCACTAAATCATAACAATTTGATACACACAAATGTACTGTTCTCGTGCAATTAATATTTATAAACTTTCCTCTTTACTGTTTAACTGAATTAAAAAAAACAAAAAAAAAACACTCACAACTCGTGCTTCTCCCTCACACATTTGAAAGAGTGTCACTAATTTGTGTGACAGGCGAAGGTGTAAAAAGAAAAAAAGTATGCCTTGGCAACAAAACATGTCCAAAAATAAGCTCTTTTGCTCAAGGAGGAAAGATAAAGTTGGATAACAAAGACTTCGAAACAATACAAGTTTAAATGGAAAATATGGAAACTTTATCTCTCGTTGGAATCGTTTTACAGCTGGTAAAAACTACTGCTTATGCCCACTGCCTTTTAGCATTTACCTGTGAATCACCTGGCTTCTTGGAAAGTTGCCTGGAAAGTTATGAGTATGGAAAATAAAGAAATGCCCCACTAAAACTCGAGTTCCCTTTTCTCATCAATTATTCAACAGCCTAACACTCCCACGAGAGCAAATTCTGAGACCTTTAAATTAATATAGAAAGTCAGCCTGGTGTCCCATTGCTGGAATAATTTGGAAATTAACAAACGCGTAAACCTACACCTTTTGCCCACTGCTCCCAATGATGTATGAAGCAGGAGACCTGGCAGTAATAATATTGTATATTTCATAGGGCTCACATCTATAATGAAAGCGTTCTGTGTGTTCGTCAAATGGCGACGGTGTGGTTTGCGTGTGCATTGCTGGAGTTGCTGCTATAGATAGCTAAAAAATCCAATCCCCACTCCAAGCCGGAGGAGATACTGATGAAAACTGAGATGGGCTGTGACAATATCATGGCTGCTCCTCCAAGACATTAAAAGAGATGCATTTCCCTTTTCCAGAGATACAACCCTTATGTTTTCAGGCACCATCCAACTCCTCCATGCACTAGTATATGGGGCTTGCATGCCATGAAACACACAAAAATAAGCCATCAAGAGACACTCTGGCTTGATTAATGTGACTGCATAATAGATCAATGTGTAGATATGTGCCTGATGAGCTGAATTATTCGGTGCCACAAGTGACATAACAGTGCTAATAGAAATGCTCAGCACACACAAATCTGGAGGATGTTTATCACAGCCACTTTGTATGTTCTAAAGAGTAAGGTACTGTAGGGGGCAGAAGTTACAATAGTATTTCAAATAGGCTCTGTGTTCAGACTTAAGTGTGGAGTTTAGCCCTATAGGGAATATCTATCTATCTTGCATGAGTAAAATTGCAAGATAGATAGATACCCCTGAACCTATAGTTCAGGGGTAAAAACTCCTATTAACTATCCATTAACCCATATAATGTTTGTGTTACTTTATTGACCTGTGGTGGCTGGAGTTATTTTTATTGGTCTTATCTTGTAATGGTGCAAAATAGTGTAGCAGGTATACCAGGTCTACCTACACCTATCAGATATACCAGGTCCACCTACACCTACCAGGTATATCCGGTCCACCTACACCTACCAGGTATACCAGGTCCACCTACACCTACCAGATATACCAGGTCCACATACAATTTTTCAAAAGTGATCGGTCTGGTCCCTTGCTCAAAGCGAATAATTTCTCTGTGTTATTGGAGTCGGTTTCAAGCAAAAAAAAAAAAACATCAACAAAAAAACAGCATTTTCTGAAATCCAACCATTACTTTCTCAGTTACCTTACTAACAAACCAACAAGCCAATGTCAGTGAAAACATAAGTCTTTGGTAGATTTAGCTCACATTGCTTGTCATGTTATTACTGATTCATCAAACTTAATCCACTCTTCTGAGACTACCATTAAAATGCAAAATTGTGTCAGACATTTGAGCTCTTTTAGGACATATGGAACAAAGCATGTATTATGTTGAGAGCAACTGCATGTGAATGTTGGCAGAGGCTTCAAGGAGAGTGTTAGAAAAGCAGCCAGGTGATAGCAAAGAGAATGCAAAGAGGAGGTTTTCAAATACCATTCAAGTGATGTTTCTGTGAAAAACAACCAGCTTTTGAGCTTGAAAACATCACACACATGAAGGTAGGACAGGCCTCAATGGTTTCTTTGCCGTCTACAGGATAAAGTCAGGCTTCAGACTCCATTACTGATTCTAACAGCAGACAGCAGTTGATGGTGGAGCATGAATTGACAGGTTTAGCATTTACATGTCGAGTGTATAGTTGTGTACACTTGTTCTGCTTGAAGTCAAAGATAAGAATATCAGAG
Source organism: Philypnodon macrostomus (assembly GCA_036025475.1). Lineage (NCBI taxonomy): Eukaryota > Metazoa > Chordata > Actinopteri > Gobiiformes > Eleotridae > Philypnodon > Philypnodon macrostomus. Next base: position 2,748 of record JAVQKC010119127.1, read on the forward strand.
TGTATCAAAGGAAGAATTCTTAACCATCAGCATTTAGAGTTTTATCACATTTATACTACAGCATAACTCTCATTTACCTGGTGTTTATTATAAAATGTGGATAATACTTGACGTGATGCCAAATTTGGTACATTTCCCTAAAACTACATCCTTCTTTCAGTCTATAGGGGGCGCTATTGAGGTAACTGGCATCATATTGGTCAGATGTGTTCAGGGGTGGGGGGTAATGTGGTGTTTCAGGTTTGAGCCTAATCCGGCAAAGTATGTGGAAGTTAGAGGCTGTCAAATATAGAGTGCCCACCCACCTCTGGTTCCTGATGTAAAAATGGAGGCTTATCAGCTATGTGGTATCTCACGATCATAGCACCAATATTTTCAATCTGAAAGATGTAAACAGGAAAAGCTTTTAATGTATTTCGCTGAGTTTTCATATTAAAATTATTTATTTTAGCTGAAAATATTTGTGCTATGAACAGGAGTTACCTAATAGCTGATTAGCCTCCATCGATCTGTCTACGGCAAAAATGAATGGGAATTTTACTTCCGGAACCAGAGGGAGCGGGCACTCTATACCTGACTTCCTAATTTCAATCCAAAATGGCTGACTTCCTGTTTGTTGTAGGGTGGGGTCATAATAATATTTTATTGGGCACGATGTGGAGAATCACTGTACCAAGTTTCATTGCTCTCGGCCAAAGTGTGACCTGAGTCCCATTTGGGTCAAAAACACGGGGGCGCTATTGAGGCATTCTTTATTTGACCTCTGTAATTTGCATTTTAATGTACATTTGTAATGTACATTAAATATACACTAGCCTGGATCACTGTGCCAAAATTCATGAGATTTGTTTGATTAATGGCTCAATTAAAGTTCTCCAGGGGATTAATTAGTTCATTCATTATTATTCAGCATAGAAGTACCTAAATCAATCTAGTTCAGCGTTTTCATGATATGTAACTGTCCAGAAAATTAGAAACCCAAAACACCTAATTACCCCCAGCTGACCAATATGATGCCAGTGACCTCAATAGCACCCCCTATAGACTGAATGAAAAATGTAGTTTTAGGGGAAATTTACAAAATTAAGCAAAAACATCCTTCACAAAAATCAAACAAATTAAATTGTAAATTAATTGCTTGTTAATAATATAGTATAAAAATCCTTAGAAATCAAGAAATGTCTGATTAAGGTGGCAGTTGGTGACATAGCAGTTAGGGCCATTTCGCCAATATACACCTCCTGTCGGGTACGACAGCGTGGACCTAGCTATATCAAACAAACTAAAGGAAATAATACAATACCTCCTACAAAAGTCTATATTCAGCCAAATCATGCTCAAGATGTAAAGGTGTATAATTTTATCTTGTATCACTCACAGCCTGTTTTGATCCTGACCTCAAATACACTTTATCTCAAAGCTTACATCGCTTCAGTAACATTTAAATGCACTCTTAAATTTGAGTTATCTGCTTATTCTGACTTGCTAAGTGGCAAAGATGAGTGAATTTGATTTCTTTTAGCCTGGCAGGTACTGACAGATGACCTTTCCATTAACAGTTGTGTGTACAGCTTGTGGGCCCGTGCCCTTCACTTGCCCCCCATTGAGTATGAGCAGAGCATGTAGTACACGTTACCCCTGGGTGACCCTCTAAACCAAAGGTAACACCCCATCAATCATTCTGAGCAAATCCCAATATTTCTCCTGGGAGCTGATGGCAAAACAACAAAAAGCTGAGCCATGTTTTTAGCTAAAATTCTTCAGTTGAGTGGATGTCAACATGAAGGAACTGAACTGGAACTGAATGTATATATTTATTATTTATTTATTGATGTTTTTAGTTTTTATTAGTTGATGTTATTGGGTTATGTTTTTGTCAGCATTGGTTTGTTTGCAATTTTGTATGCGAGGTATCTTTGGCAGATTTTCATACATTTCATATACATTTCACTTAATATATCACATAAACAAATAATGACTCAATTTGAAAGAAGGGAGTAATAAAAAATGACAAACTTTGTTTTTTGAATTTCTGTCCTTATTTGGGCTTGATAGAATATTTACCCCTGAACTAAACAATTACCAGTTTGTGATATTGACACTGAATCTTGACCATTACCATTGGTAGATGTTTTGTGGTCTCTAAGTACTTCACTTCAAGTATTGATTACAGCAGCCACAAATTACTTACTTTAGTTCCCCATTAAAAGCCTGAACATGAGCGGCAGGAACACATATTTAGAGGATTCTGTAATTACAATGTCTTTATTAGCTTGGGGAGCAGTGTTGCATCCTATTTGCTCTAGATTCAAACTGTTGCCCTAGGCCCAGAGTGATAAGTGAATGTTGGGAGAGTAGACCTAGCTTCACTACTCTAAATAACAGCCACATAAGTGTCTATTCATTAGCTTAATGACTGATCTAATCACTTCCTATTTAGGTAGGGGATGTTATCCATTGAAAGGGACCAGCCAGACAACAACATTAAAACAAACAAGTCTATTGGATCTAATCAAAGCCTTCAAGGAAACATCAGTGCTAAATGTGAGAGTCCTGCAGTCTATTCTACTCTCATTTTGGTAATGCAGATTATCCTGGCCCTTATTCATTGAAAGACTTGAGGTCTATTTTCACAGTGCTTTAGCATTACATCATGATGAACAGAGAAGCCAAGTGCATTCCTGTTGTTGTGCAGATGTCTGTTAAATGTATAGGTTTGTTTAGTCATCTGGCAAAATGGAAGTGCACAAATGTATTGTTAGATTTGGAAGTTTTCAATTCTTATTTTTATAAGTATTTATGTGTGTATAGATTTGTAACATTGTTTGGATTTAAGGACTGTGTACAATTATGAAATAGGGATACGTCATAAAATACTAACTCCATATGTCCAGCAAGTAGCAAACTAAATTTTTACCATACTGAAATACATGGGCTTTGTGGCTCAGTGAATACAATGTTTATTGTCCCCGAGCAAGTAGAGCCTTGGTGGAAGTTTGGGCATTATAGCAATACTATTATAAGATAGGTCCAGTGAGTGCGTTTCTCTTGGTTTTATACTTGGCCATGTGTATAATGTGTTTTTGAATACATGCAATAGTGCTACAGGAATATCACAGGCTTGAATGCCCTTGTTGTCAGAGTTACTTTTTGAAATCATATTTTATTTAACCATGCCATTAAATGTAAACTGGCACATTATTGAGTGATGATTAAGCTGTAAGTGCAGGGCTGTTCATGTTTGGGAAAGCACTCATGGAGGGGCTAAATGAAGAGGAGCTGAGGGAACGCTCTATTGAATTAAAAAGACTTGACAGTAATGAATGATGGTTTTCTGTGTGCGCAGGAGAATGCCTTTGTTTGGATGGCTACATGAGGGACCCTGTTCACAAGCACCTCTGCATCCGGAGCGAGTGGGGGCCCAATCAGGGGTAAGTGCTCCATCATTATGATCACTCTGCACAGAGCAGTCAAGCCGATTAAATGTTAATTAAAAGATATTGGCTCACAAATGTCAACGCTAACTAAGAAAACAACATAGTACCAAATGGCTTTCATTTTTTACAGTATATGGCTTCTTTCATTGTAATGTATGCTTAAAGGTATATATTATACATTTAAATTGTCTCAATGCTCAAATTAGGTGCATACCCCTTGAAGGGCCCTATCTTATCATATCTAAGTCATGGAAAGTCAGCGCCTCAGCATACAGAATGACTGCATTATTTATTACATGGAAGGATAATGTCGTAGTAATCTCAGAAAATCTAATTTAGCATAACCGCTTTAAACAGCTTTAGAAATGTATATTTAATTTTATGGAAAGGTTAAGGCCCTCTGGTTCTTTTTGTCTTTTTAATTTTATAGGGACCATATAATTTTTGTCATATTATAGTAATTATTACAAATAAAGACTGAACTTATATTAGCTTTCAAAATGCTTTCTCATAACCTGCTCCATGCATTAAATCATTACAGTTAAACTGGGTTCATACCTGCCTGTTAAAAAGTCCTTGACCGCGCAGGGTAAAATAAAAGTTACTTTAATGAATACAAGACTATTTGTGAGGGGTCATGTACCATACAAACCTGAGATATGGAATAATATAAGTATAATAAGGATTATTTATATTTGTTGACTGGGGAAAAACTGAAAGATAAAAAGACTTTCTCAGTAGAGGAGGGTCAGTGTCAGATTTTGCTGCAAACTTCCTAAATATTCTTGCAGAGCACACACAGAGACACAGATCTGTTGTCTTTGCATTGCCTTAGCTTCACACAGAATATCACAGTACAGAAAATCTCTGTCTTATGCTTTCTGCCTTTTAAAAATCCTGCTAGACTTATAGTGCATGCCCAGAATATGTTTTATTCTTTATTTACAGACATCAGAGTTTCTCTCCTTATCCCACCCAGCAGTGCCCTTCTGTGTCTTATTTCCCTAGTGAGCCTGCCTGTGTGTGTGACAGAGGGGCATCCTGAGGTGACTTAAATGTTTAATGACCAGTGCCAGTGGCGATGTTCTTTTTTGCTCAGTGTAGGAGTTTGCTCAGAATGGCACGAGCCCCGTCACTTCGTCTTCTTCTTCTACTGCTCTCAGTTCGCAGCTGGTTTAGTCCCCGAGCTGCCATCTTGCATTAATCTCCATCATACGAAAGAGAATGATGCATTTCACGCGGAAGCCTCTTGGCATCTTGCTTTCCATTCTCGCAATGTAATCCGATTCTCTAGGGCTGCACAATATTAGATGAACATGGGACATTCTATAACCATTCTGAATATTGCAATATGACTGACAATATTTGTATTTTTTTTATATAGAGGGTTTGAATTTAATTGTTTTGTTTGATTGGTGGTCGGAGGGGCCTAGGCACAGAATGACAGCTACGCTTCCGTCAGACAAGTGGTAGCTTCTCACCACCAGTGTGACTGTGGACTGAATAAATAACACAATTGTAAAGTATCTTTTAGTGTTGAGAAAAGTCCTATATAAAACTGCTGATGCATTATTAATATTATTGTCAGTTTTATGTTTGTTTGTTGAAACTGGCTGTGAATTAAATCTTAAATTAAAACTAAACCATGAACACAGCTAAGCAAGGAGTCAACCAGGGTAAGCCACAGTAACAACTAAACCAGGACCAAACCAGATCTAAACTACCTCCAAAACAGAATTTAGTTAGCATTATATTAGCTCTCACTATATGGGCTGATATTGTTATAATGATACATTTGTGATGCATTGCAGCCCTAATATTTTCCCATTGCCTTCACAAATAAACAGATGTCACATTAGCTTCCTGTAAACACGTTTTTAATCAGCATATTTAAACAGAGCACTTGTAATGCGGCAGAAGGTGGAGCCGTTTTGAAGTTCAAAACATGACTTGCGATTCTAGAGGGTTTGGATTAGGAGGATGGATACACTCTTGCTTTGATTGAACACAGTTTTATTTTCTACTCTGTTTTTTCCCTTTTTTGTCTGATCCATTATTTCTTCTCAGTCCCTGGCCTTACACCATCTTCCAGCGTGGTTTTGATCTTGTGATGGGAGAACAGCCCTCTGATCGCATTTTCAGGTAAGAGGAACTTACACATCCTGCTTATTATTATTCTGGTGGAAGTATGGATTAAGGTTGTCTCAGGTGAAATATTAAGTGGTCTGCTATTGAGAGCTGCATGTGTATCTGCATATCATTTATTTCCAGTGTTTCTTTAAAACAGCTATAGAAATACCACTCAGCCATGGCATTCTGACCATCTAATAGCCATAATGGTCCACCCCAAGGACAAAATGTAACCTAATATATCTACTCACTAGCAGTTGTCATAGTAACATAGTTTTGTAGCTGGTTCGTGAAAGGTGATAATTTAAAATGACAGTAAAGTCTATGTATCTTTTATCTACATCAGGTTTAAGTTTGAAAGAAGCTGCATTTCCAGCCAAGTTCCTTCAGAAACTGTGTTTTGAAGGCTTCAAGTCAAACCTATTAACCAATTATAATGTTTTTTGTTCTTTTACGTACTTTACATTTTGTAACATAAAAAAGTCATACAACTCTCAAATGCTATAATGTACTTGCATTCTTGATTAACATTACTTCTTCAAACCTGCCTAAAATTGCACATTATCTATGGTTTTTAGCTTGTATTTTTCACTTTTCTGTGATTTTCAGCATTTTGTTTGGTTGTCTGTTTTCATATGCTCCTCCAAATCACTTGTGACTGCTCTACTCTTTACTTTATCTTTACACAAACTTTGGAGAACACGCTGTCCACTGCACAATATACTAACTTAGAGAACTATTGTGAAATATCAAGAGTTTGAAACTGGAGAGTTTGCTCAGGTTTATGTGTTTAAGTTACTTGTGTGACCTTGTATCTAGAGTTAGTAACATTAATACAATTGCCATGCCACATCACCAAATGAATGGCTGGTGCCTGAGAAAATAGCTATTTCAGCACGGTCTATGTCACTGAGAAAAGATCCCAAGAGAAATATATACAACAACAGCCTGGTCTAATGCCTAATTATAGAGGTTAACGATAAGCACAAAATGTAATGTAATTTAATAGCATGTCCTTTTGTTATTCTGTAATAAATTGGTCCAGATTTACTTTTTAAAGACAATGTAAAATTGTAGTCTGAATTTCTATGCTTGTTGGGAGGGCAGGATCAATACAAATCTGATATTTCATTAACACAACACAACTCTTGTCTGGAACCCATCAGTACAACAGCGTTCATTGTACATAATTGGCACATACAGTTGGGATATGTCGAGCACAGGGAACATTTTTATCATCGTTTTTTTAAAGAAAGTATAAAAAACAAAAAACAAAACAAATAGAAGTCCCATGAGCTCAGTAGAGCGGTTTAGTGTTGTTTCAGATGCAGACAGCTGGCAGGGAATTAACATCTCTAAGAATACCACACGATACATTGGTTTCATAGTTAGTTCACCCCTATGAGCAGCTTACATTTCTCATTCTGTGCAACAGTTATGTCTTCAGACCACTCCTACCCATCCATTCCAATGTATGTATTTGTATCTCAGTGACTTTTAATTTACCCAACAGTCCTGTCAGAAAAAAACATTTAGTGGTCAGCTTTTTGGTGAAAAAATGTGTTGTGGTTGGAGAGGCTGTTATATATATTATTATGCTGTATTCTATTTTCATTTCGAAAACTCCTACTCAACTATCACTCAGTGCTTGAAGAGCAAGCAGGTTGTTTACTTAAGCTGATATTACATTTAAACAGATATCACACTGTGATATTAAAATGAAACAAGGCGAAGTGGATGTACAGTATACAGTCTCAGGTGTACTGAGACAAATGCTCAGAGTCAGCGCTCAGACACCAGCCTTTGCTGCATAAACTGCACCAAGCATCTCAAAGGACCACAGACATGTTTTTCCTCCCAACAACTGCCCTCTCCTGGGAACTCTTAGTGTTTTCCACCTCCAGTTTCTCTTTGGGTGAACCAAATAAGTCATACACTAAAACACTATGGTCCCATGTCATCCAACCATTACTGAGCAGTGCTTGTTAAGTGGCTGCTAATTTGTCTGTATACGTCACACTGCATCACAGGGAGTATCAATGCTTCGCTACATATAGCAATGATTTGAGAAGTGACAATAACAAAAAATCATAGCACAATCACAAACCTTTGTGAACCACCAACCTAGTGGTGACCAGCTCTCTCCTGCCACAAATACATTCATCAAGTTTACATTTAAAATCAAGTTTCTGGCATAACTATATCATTCAAAAATTATATACTACATATACCCTAGAAATGATTGCACATTGCACAAAGTAAACACCCTCTCATTATGCTAAGTAAGCAGTTTATTGCTAATGCACATTTGCCAATTGTATGTGCCTGTCTAAAAGAACTGTTGTTTAATCAACAAGTCCTCCTCTTTAAATGTTAAAGTATACCTGCACAAATGCATAATTTACTAATGCTAATGACCACACTTCTGTGAATATTCATGTGCTTTGTGTACAGTTAAGTATTTCATCAACACAGTGTGTATAAAGATGGATGATATGCTGTGATCTAAAGAATAGATTTAAAGCCCTTGTTCCAGACATCTGTTGTTTACAGATTTATAGCTCGTATTTCTCTCGAGGGAGAAACTTCTATTGGCCCTTTTCCTATCACACTTTCTCATTTGGTATGCATTGTGTCCATTAGCACACAGTGTCCTTCTGCTCAGAAAAAAAAGAGTTATGCAAAAAGAATAACATTGCTGAAAGGTAAAATAAATAACCTCCAGCCAACTTGATACCATTATTCAGAATCATTCAAGCGGTAAAAACATTAATCTTTGAAAAAAAGCCATTTTGGCTTGACATGGTGGCGCAGGAGACCTTGATGAAGCGTCAAGTAAAATGGACACAGCACATTTTTCATTGGCACATACATCAGGAGTGTAGATGCTAGTGTATATCTTTGGAGTGGCTATTCAGGTCCAAAAACACTGTGTAATTAGAAATACATGTACATTCAAAATGACCTTGTAGGATTGTGCTACAGATTTAGATTTCCAACAGTGTTTTTGTAACTTCTCTTTGCCTTAACAAAAAAACAACAACATTAATTAATTTAGGTTTTGTTTTTTCATTATGATTCAGATTTTACCCACCAGTCTTAAATGTTTTGAAGGCTTGTCATTATGAGAAAATTGCCAAAGAGTAGAACCCATAATTGATAAGTTAAAAAACATTTAAAAAGCTTAAGAAACAAACACAAAATACTGATTCTCCATTCAGACAAACTGTAGTGGTGTAGTGGGTGAGTTGTTTAAAAAGACAGATGGGCTATCCAGAGTTAACTACTCTGAGAGGCCTATTGATACTCTGACTTCATTGTAACCCAGTTGCTGTAAGAGGTATAGCTTTTTTATTCTGTCCAGCAGCTAAAGTTTTGTCCTCAGTCTGCCCTGCAATGCATTTCCCCATAAATGTTTCACTCACAAGGTTTATATTTCGCCCAACAGCCTTGTCGGAAACAGAGCCTGAATATCAGCAAATGTTCGGACAGCCTCCTAGAATAGGTTGTCCAGCTTTGGCAGGCACTTTTTTTTTTAGCTTTAGCTTTAATTCTTAATTCTTAATGGTGTATATCTTCCAGAAGTTGTGTGTCATTGCACATACACAAATTAAAAGCCCAGTTACTAAAACCAAAGTTCATTTTGAAGAAAAGTGAAATGGTGAGCCAGACCTTCTCCTCCAACATCAGTGTATAACCTCAGCTGTACATAAATAATGGGCTTCAATTTACACAAAATACTCCAAAATCACATGGAACACTTTCCAAGAAAAGTGGATACTGCTATAACTGCTAACGAGGTCCAACTTCATAATGAAGTATTTTAGTACATTATGTTTACTATCCCCACTGGTGTTGATCCTTATTGTGCAGCTCTACTTTCTTTGTCCTCCATCATATTGTTACCTGAAAATGTTCCTTTGTCTTCACAGATTCACGTACACTTTGGGAGAGGGAATGTGGCTACCGCTGAGTAAAAGCTTTGTCATACCACCCGCTGAGCTCGCCATCAACCCCTCGGCCAAGTGTAAGACCGACATGACGGTTATGGAGGACGCGGTGGACGTACGGTAAGGCTTCTTTACACCACTGTGCACACCATTTTCCTCTCACTGTTGCCTTATTGTGGAGGTTTGACAAAGGAACAACACGGAGGAAGGGCTGTTGTGTGAAAAGCACGTCTGTTTCCACTGCTGCCTTGAAGACGTGATGTCCATTGTGATCATGTACATTCACAATACAAAAAAAAAAAAATCAATGTGTGCTCTTTTATAGTGAAGAAAGTAAGTTTATACAGGTGTTCATTTTTCAGGTTTATTGTTGTATTGCGATCCGAGTGCTTTTAGTTAACATTTTAAACAAGTAAAAAATTAAGAAGCTTAAATATTATTTACATATTAAACCTTTTCGAGCAGAATGTAATTTTCTTTACCTTCTCCAAAGAACCATGTGCTGGATGTAGACTGCAGAGCCAAAACAATAGCTCTGTAATAAAGTGACCTGTGACAGCAGGGACGCCACAGAATTACTCAGCCAGCATGGATACTCTATGCAATCTTCCCAGCTTTGGTCAAAAGATTCAGGCTCCATTTACATTTTGTCTGCCTCTCAGGGGACCATGACTAGCTGCATTGATGTGCATGATCGGAAATATGTTTTGTAGCACAAACAACTTCTGCCCAACAATATCACTGCGTCCTGGAGTGCACTCCAAAATCACACAGATAATGGAAGTCAACCACTGACAAGTTCACCAGGCTCAGTATGACTTTATATGAATTCTTGTGCTGTCTATCCCCAAACAAACTTTATCTACTTCATGCCTCCATCTATCCAGACTATATACAGTATATTTCAACTTTCAACAAACTAAAAAGTGTTATGGTTTAGTTACAGTATACATTAC
>JAVQKC010119135.1:0-15228 GCA_036025475.1 Philypnodon macrostomus
TACCCAAATCGATACAGTTCGGCGTCTTTATGGTATGTACCTGTGTGCAAATGTTGAAACTGATCCGGCAATTCGTTTTTGAGTTATCGCGTTCACAGCTAGGATCTGCGGATGCGGACGCTGGCGCGGACGCTGGCGCGGACGCGGGCGCGGACCGACATGATTCCATAATATCGGCGACACGCTGTTTTCGCCGATATAATAAATACAAAATTTCTTTAATTTGTTGTTGTGGCTCAGTAGCAGACAGCAAAGGTCTGGCAGCCATATTCCAGTTAAAGCCTGACCTGTTTTAGCAGATCCTCTCTCACACAGACTTTAGCCTCAGAGATGAAGGAGCCTGTCCCAGTCTCTTTATTCATCACTGTCCCAACCTTAGCTCTATGCCTTGGCAACACAACAGACTGCTCTCAGAACTCGACAACCTGTCCAGCTTATAGCAGGTGCTCTGTTGACACATACCTGTGCTATCCTATGACCACACATTTCTCCTTTGCCTTCAGCAGCTCATGACAGCACACTCTTCCTCCACTAAATCCAGCCCCTAAGAATAACCACTCTTCTCTGTATCCAGGCTAATCCCTTTAACCACACTGAGGGACCCGCAAGATAAGTATAACACTTATAATGCAAGAAGACCAAAGTGGTGAACTCATGCAGCAACAAGCAGAAGAACAGCAAAGACTATGATATGAATTTGCCATGTGATATTCACAGCTAAAGGTTAATATGTTTAATTATACAACTTCCACTTTATACATATGATTTTTATAAATTTTCTTCCAGTACAACTCTTGAGTACTATCGCTTTGAAATACGGACAATGTACATTATTATATCGGCGAAACAAGAGTTTTGGCAACATTATGGAATCACATCTGTCCTGGTCAGTGTCCGCATCAGCAGAGCCTATGTGTGAACGTGATAACTTGAAAACGAATTGACGGACCAGGTAAAAATTTTACACAGATACATATCATAAAGACGGCAAACTGGATTTATTTTGGTACTTCATTAATAGTAAGTAATACATAAACAAAATCTCAAGAATTTTGGCACAGTGATCCGGGATAGTGTATTTTTAATGTACTTATACAAATTACAGAGGTCAAATAAAGAATGCCTCAATAATGCCCCAAGCTTATGACCCCTATGGGGCTCTGGACACACTTACTTTGGCAGAGAGCTACGACACTTGGTACAGTGATTCTCCACAGTGTACCCAACATAAAATATTGTTTTGGCCCCACCTAAAACAAACAGGAAGTCGGCCATTTTGGATTGAAATCGTGAGGTCAGGTATATTTGAGAGCCTCTAACTTGCACATACTTTGCCCGATTAGGCTCAAACCTGAAACACCTGGCCCTGAACACATCTGACCGATATGATGCCAGTTACCACAATAGCGCCCCCTATTGGTTGTTTTCAGGTTCTAGAATGTAATATCATACCCACGGATGGGGGGCAGTGGCCAGAATTCTGTATTATGTAAATGTTGAATCTGATCTATTTTTATTAGTGACATGGTCCATTACCCCCCTGTACCGCCGACATACACCTTGCTGTCGACTAATTAAGACTGATAGAAGAAGTGCCACGTTTAGCTCAGCTGCAGCACATATTCATGCTTACTGCTCACCCCAGAGTTGTGGTTCAAGTCTGGATCATTCTCTACTCTATTCCTAATTTCCTGTCAGGTCACTGTCCTCACATACACATTAAAAATATATTTATCATCATCCCTTAATTATTTTGATCGCCCATCTCAAGTCTAAAGTTATCTCATCACCTGCTTACCTTGTCCACGTGGATGTAGTAGTAATGGTCTCTGTGGTATATGGCTTTGATAAGACGCTTGAGCTGTCGAACCGAACGGCCGTGCACCATCAAAACAAAGGCGACTCTTACGGGGTTGTCCACTTTCAACAAGCTGTTCTCCAGTTCACCAAAAGACTGCACTGGGTTTGATACACCTGGTGATAAGGCAAAAACATGTCAGGATTTTCATCTTAGCAAACAACAGAAGGTTTATGTGCTCTTAAACAGGGGAAATTCTAACACAATAGTGCATTTGGGTTCGTTCACCAGGGTTTTTCCAGCCATTATTTGATTTAGGAATTTTTACCAACTGCAAAGTAACTCAAGGCATGAGACGATAATGAGAAACATATTGGCTTGACTTATCCTTTTGAGTGAAAAAACCAAAGGACAACCTGTTGCTTTTGTAATAACTATATACAGTTAATATAAAATCTAGCCTGTATGCTTCCTGCACCTATGTCTATTGAAGAATGTTTTGATAATTAGTCCTTACCGAGCTGGGGGCAGTACTGAGGTAGGGACTGGGGCATGAGCTGCCCAGCCTGATGCTGACAAATGATGTTCGCGATCTCCTGCCTGCACTGCTGTGATGGTGCTCGATGAAGGGCTGACAAAGCATCCTTGCCCGTAATGTCACATTTAGGTACAAAGTCACTGCTGGACGACTGGTGCGCCCCGTCCACACTGCCCGTCTCGCCGGGTATAGCAGGTATCTTAGCCCCGTCCGCAGCGCCGCGTGTCTCAGTAAAGTTTCTACTGCTGGACGGGTCGTGTGGGTCCTGGGGACTCTTCTGTCTGGTACGGCCTCCTCTACGACTGGTGACTCTCCTCAGGGCGCTGGCCGCAGTACCCCCTGTCCGCTCTAACCTGGTACTCCAGCGGCCCCTGCTCTTCCCAGGCACAGAGTTCTGCTTCTCCCAAAGGGCATCGTCTCTTTTTGAATCCTGGTTACTGTGGTCGGGCAGCTTGGAGCGTCGCGTTTTCCTCTATATATATATAGAGGAAAAAGGAAAGTCAAAGATTCAATTTAGATTAATTGTTGTCTTTTTCAAAAGAGAGAAAAAGATGATGCAGCAAAATCATCTCTTCTAGACAACAGATGAACCCCCAGAGGCGTGTGCATGTGTTTACATGCCAGTTTTTTCATTATTCTGATGTGGCTATTTTTGGCCAAGTCGCTATCTATTTGTGAGGCTAAACTGCAACAAAAACACAAAATGCACTGATAAATACATACTGATACAAAGCCCTGGTTTCTCTTTCTTTGAAACATCATCAAAACATTTAATTTGCTTATTGTCAAGCCAATAATTAAGACGAACCATCATCATTACCATGTTATGACATTTTGGATGTTTTCAACAAAATTGAGAGCCTCTACAGTAGAAAACAGCAGAAATATACAATGAATCTTTAAGCTGCCCCGGTGTAGCAATATGGACATCTATTACGGACTTTGCATCATATAACAGTACCGAGACATGCTCAACATTAAGATAATTTCACATTTCACATTCTAAAGCGTACAATGTCATAACAATATCCAAGCCAAAGGTGGTTCCATCTAAGCAGGGTGGGACGTGCATGATTCAGAATCAACGGCAAATGTTACTTTCAAACTTTAAGCATGAAAAGAAATCTATTGGCATCCACAAGCTATAAAGCCCTCAAAAGCCAGTAAAAATAAACCTGGCAACCAAGCTTTGGCACACTGAACACAAAGGGCCCTTCAAAATGTGCTCCTACAAATGAGGGGAAAAAACAACAGTGAGTGGGCTGTGTGCGGTCTGCTTCTGTCAGACGCTGTGGCAGGACGTGGGCTCTCTTACTCAGGCTGCTGGCACCTGAACTCAACACGGACAATGGGAAAACGGTGGGCAGTGAATAATCCAACTTGCACTTTGATTTTACTGTAAAAAAAATCATTACATAAAAAGGGGCTTTGTGAAGTCAGTGGCATCAGAACAAGCCAGAGATTGGTCTGAAAAAGCTGAAAGATCCAGCGAGTGGCAGTTGAATGATGAAAAGGCCTTGTTTCCACACCAGGGCCATTTCGCAAAGTCGACCTAATAATGTGACGTATTTCCTAACCCAGAACATACATTTTTCTTATCTGCTGCTGCATTTAATTAACTCCACGGTGGTGTCATAATTGTATTGATTCAAAGGCAGGCCTGTCTGTCTCTTTACTTTCCAATTAAGGCCGAGTGAAACCTTATCGTAGCTGCCATCTGCTGAAGTGAGAAGAGCATAGAGAAGGCTGACAGGATGTACCTAGGTGGAGGATTAAGCGAATGTGCAGTTGATGATTGTAGTATGGCACTGTTCAGAGCAGTCCTTTACTGGAAAAATATAACATAAATTGCGTCTTTGACATTTGAAACTTTTGTAACTAATCAACTCGGAGTAGATATCACCTAGTCTAAAAGTGTCAAATCTGCCAGCCTGTTACTGACCATCAGGAATCATGTCAAAACAGTGTATTGGTTTCATTTTGTATTTTATTGATGAGATTATGGTTTGTCTTTGTCTGTGTTAAGATGCTTACTCTACTGCCCCACCAGAGGAACAAATGTAAAATGCAAAAAAAGAGATCAAAATAAAAAATTCTAAACTGTGCATTGATGGGCTACTTTTTCAGTCTGATGATGGTAAACCCCCAGATGTTTGTTGGAGCAGGTGAAGTAAATGAACTTGACGTGCAGTTCATAGTTGAAATTTCAGAAAGACTGTCCCTCCCCTGCCCCAGCCTCTAGGCACAGTGTAAATATATCCTATTATGATAAAGAAGCAGTAGTTTTCAACTTCTGCATTCTTGGCTCTCGTCATGGGTGTATTTAACTTACACTAAAAGCTTGAAAACGTCAATGACTTGGTTAACAACTGCGACAGTTGCCTCACATCACAAGAAACACAGACTGGTTTTGTGGTCAAACTAGAAGAGTTGTTAAGCGTATGTTCAATCACTACAGAGATAATCTTCTGGAACTTTGTGCTGGATTTCACAAGTGCGTTGTTGCTACATATAACTTCGTCCTTACAGGTAGTTAGCAGTGTGTAAGTCTGTCGTCGTGGCGAGTGTTACAGACATGACAGGACTGGCCCAGCTGCAATAAAGTGTTTGGCAGGCGATACACAGTCTGCAATCGGGGCTAGCTCTACCCAATCCTTGTGAGCTACGGTGCTAGATGCTAACATTACAACTACAGCCAGTCACAGAAGAAACAGACAGTCGCTTACCTCCGCCTCGCCTTCCTCCAGACTCCGCAGGCTCCATACGACAAGCCCCTGAATTAAGAGGATAGTCAGCGCAGCGGCTATGGCGAGTTTGTACCGACGGAGCAGCTTCTGGACGCGAGCGCTGGCCACCATTTTCGACTCCACTGAAGGAGCGCGCATACTCCACTGCGCGCTCATGCACTGCCGTCAGCTCACCATCCTTCAGCAGCTTTCAAGTGACTACTGAGCAACAATTAACCCATAACTAGGCTTCCAAACGACAGCCAAAAAGGTAAAGAAGAAGAAAAGTATTATAGTCCAGGACATACAGGACTGAGTGGACCATACATGTTTGGCCCAATATGTTCTGGCATTTTCTACACTTTTATCTGACTTTGTAAAAACTTAAGGCCTAAGGAAATCCCAAAAAAAGAAAAATGTGACCTAATATTGATTTATGGCAGCCTAGTAGTATGACATTATAGAATAGCATATACTAAGCCTCTCAAGACGCATAATTAGATTGTACCCTAATATTTTACCATGACGCAACATAAACAAAAGCAGGAGTTTACCCTAGTGGTCACCCATGAATACTAATGGAACATTTTGCCTCTTTGTGCGCAGTGAAATTATCTCAGGACGGGACCCCTTGTCGTCTCCGGGGCAACGGGACCCCAAACCAAGCATCCAGTGAATGAAGCCCCTGGTCTGGGTGCACTGGGGTAAAAAAAAGAGAGGTCTGTCCTACTCTGTGCATAATTTAGTCACATTTACGCACATTAAAAGTTGTTTTAGATGCGTTGTGGCGTGCTTGCAAGGATTTCCTCCCCAGCTGAGCAGACCAATAAAAATCCACTGTTGATGAATGGGCTGTAGCCTGTGTCAATCCATAAAGCAAACAGTGGTGTCCGGCGACGTCACTCCTCCTCTGACACGGGGTGGGAGAGGGCGTCCGTGCGCGCAGTCACTCCTTCTCGGACACTGATAGAGTTTGGTGTGTCTCTGGAGTAGACCATTAAGGGACCTCTCACAATGCGCATGGAGCAATGTTATACTGAGCTATACATTCAGATGAGATTCTTAAACCGGACCCATGAGTTCAATTCAATTTAAGGGAACGTTACTAGTTTTTGGGTCAGACATGTCCACAACTCCGAGCCCAACATTTCCTTCCCCACTGATGACAACGGAACAGCTCACTGTGGTGGCTGCATCTTGTAAGTATTGTCAATGATTTGCTAAGCTTGCTTAATAATATTGTTAATGATAATGCTATTTGCCTTCTCTGTCCACTTTTTGTAGCTCACTGATAAGAGTTGGTTTAGTTGTATCTTTGAAATGTGTGGAGAGAAGATACCAGCCTGTTCCGTGGCTTTTTAATTAATATTATGACAGCAAAGGATCTCTGTGATTTCTATTCCTTTAAAGGCATCACTAGTTTGTATTTTAGTCAAGCGGACATTCATTCGTGTAACGTTTGATTATGCTGCTGTAACTTTATACTAAATGACTGACGTTTGTACTGTTTTGTCTGACTCTTCCACACAGTTTCTTCCTTGGTGTTCTTTGTGGTCATTGTGGTCATGCTGTCCATCATTTTCCGCAAAGATCCTCAGTGCTGCAAGATGCGTTCCTCTTATCAGTCTTCACGTTCAGATATGGTAAGGACAGCAGCTGGGAACAAGAGTGTTTTCTGCTGAGTTTTCAACCCTTTCAGATCTGGATGTGCAGTTTTTAGTGAGTGGCTCATGACAGTTGTTGTGGTCCCACACGGCACGTAGCTTCATGTAGAAGTGTCAGGTTTTATTTGCATGGTTGTGGGAAAAGGGGACAAAAATAAACTGATAGCCATCTCCATGATCCTGACTTATTTACATAAATACAGTGCTAAGCAAATGTTCTCTGTGTCAAGAAATTCAGTATTGCTTTGAAAATAATCACGATTTTTTGATTTTTTTTTTGCCAAATATATTATGATTGGCATTCTAGAAGAGCAAAATTCTTTTACAGTATCTCACTATACCACATAAGCCCATTGTCTTGATTTCTATAGTAATTTTCACTCACATTTTAGCTCACAAACCTGATTGAAACATCACTAAGTCTGTATGGGATTAAGAGACAGAAAGATATGAGCAGCCTACAACCACTGATGAAATTGTAGAAAGAACCTTCAAAATGTGGAACTTTGAATACAAAGTGTGGTCACATGACTAGATTTAGATTTTCTGAACGCTCTCTTGGCATTTCGCAAACTACGATCATGTTTTGAAAGCTGACAGTGTGTCTTCCAACTTACAGCAACTTCTCCACATAGGCATGTTATTATAATTAATCACGTTTAAACAGGTCACATTGGGTTACTACACACACATTAGCACCAGTTATCTCTAATGCTTAAAAGTTTTATGCAATAGTTCAGCCTGAGTGCAATCTAAACATAGTAGTACTTTTTCATTGGCTGCTCTATCTCTGTGCTTCCTCTTCCTGACTGCGCTCTCACCTCCCTCCATCCCAGGGCTGACTGTTATCTTCAAATCGCAGGCACACGACTCATACCACCAACAAACAGGAAGCTCTGGTTTTAACCAAGAAATTCAGTTAACTCGTATAGGGAACTAACTATTTCATAAGGACAAACAGGCCATTCTGATCTATGAATATATGATAGTGTGTGAGAGATAAAGGGCATTGCAGTCAGGAGGTACAGTAAGCCACATGTGACAGAATGTAAATACAGGGGATACAGAAAACCTGTTGAGTGGCTTCATTAGTCTTTATTTATTGTTATGACACGCTTCATGACAATAACCTTTTTCCAATATAAATACACAATCTAACGACTTCATTAGAAATATTTACCAGCACATATGTTTAAGACAAACCTGCTGAAGTTCAAAACAAGCCAATTGGTTGTTGGTGCCAGGTGGGCTGAGTATTTAAAAAATGGATTATCTACTGGGATTTTCACAAATAAAACAAAATAAAACCAACAGCAGGAGTCTTTAAAGTGTTTCTCATATAGAATTTTCGAAATTACGGAATGGGGGCAACTGGAGGCAAAAGACAAACATAACAGCAGACTATTAGATATATATATATATATAGTATAAAAATACAAACTGCAACTTTTGAATGTGGCAGTGTAAGAATGCCGTATTTATGTCTTTATTTTGACTTTTGATTTTTCATTAAAATAACATATTTCTTGCTTCAAAACTTTAGTAATAAGTATAGCTTTACAACAAAAGGATTTGTGGTGATGGATAGAATGATTCTGTACATTTCTGTAAGGTCTAGTAAAACCTAAAAATCAAGATTTTTGCCACCAGCCAACTGTATACTAATGGTAACATTTAAAAAAACATACAATGTGAGTTACATATAATGTTTCCTAACCAGGTTCTGGCATTACATGTAGCAGAGTGGTTGTCATTTGCTAAAACAATCTTAATTTCTCATATTTTGTGGCTAATTCTAATTTCTCCATTGAAATTATAATCTTGCCTCCCGATGCCTCCATTCCGGAATTTAGAATATTCTGTTTAAAAACTTTGAACTGTCTATAGACAGGTGTTTAAAAAAGATACAATATCTCGTCAGTGGCAGTTCTGGGGGCAAAAATGCCTTGTTTATGCCAGTGGTCAGAACGGTTGGAGACGAGAGAAAGCCCACCAAGGTCTGATGTTAGACTATATAAATAGATAACCACACCAGGGCCACTTTATGTAAATTTCTACTTTTGAAACGGGCAAGTGAGTGTTTTTATGCAAAACTGTCAAAACTTTATTTATTGTCTTTTGATAGAGTGGGTAAAAGTTAGTCGTTTCACAAGCACAAACAAAAACAATGCTCGTCCCATTGTGCTTCAGTGAAACGTTTCATGTCTTGGACTTCATATAGTCACATACCTTTGCCTGCTTCATTTTGCACATTGAATAGTTGACAGACACCACTGGGGGTGCTGGGGACACCCGGGTACAATGGTGCTTCTTTAGGCCGGGGCTGTGAAAAAAGCACACTGCTGCTGGGTTCCTCCCCCAGCTTCAGCTCTGATTTTACACGGTTGTGCTTTTTCACACTAGTTGAATTAATGGCGCGAAACAAAGAGACAACGCTCCTTTTTCTCTTTCCTGAGCACTTTTTGCCTCTTGAAAGTACAAACCAGCGAGGGGAAGGTGCCCTTTGACATCACCTTTTTAGTGGTGTCTCCGTCTCTGACATCATGTGAGGGTCATAGCAAAGGTCGCTAAAGTGCGCCATGGCTAAGTGTGAATGATGTCATTGTTAAAAAGGCCCGGGAAATGAATAGGTCTGATGGTTTAATGCTAGTCAGTGTCTGCATATACTAAATCTGACTGGAGTCTTTAGTCTGACAGAAACATGTAAAGTTATGGCTCCAGCTGTGCTCCCAACACGCCTCATCCTTGTGCTGGGTTTAAACCCCAGTCAGGCAACAAATTGACCGAGTTGTACTGCCAGCCCCGATGATATACAAGGCCATAATGTGTACTGGAGTGTGCTCGTTAAGAGGTACCTGCTGTAGTTACAAGAGGAGCAGAAAGAGGCTATAAAGACCACATGGTGTGGTATGTTGCCCCAGGACCCTGGTGACACAGGGGGACACACCATTGTTCCTCACACAAAGAACACTCATTTAGACCAAAGGCAATTACTTTTAGTTTTCTACAGGATTCCGGCACCTCATACAGTGAGACAGTGACATGCTTGTTTCGAGGGGTCACACCAGGCAGAGAAATCAGAGGGTGGTCAAACCCTTGATCAGGTAATTTACAGCACTGACTGCTGAACCAGACACAAACTAAAGTGATGAAGCAAGGCATGAAATCAGTTAATTAAGCTTAAACAAGAGGATCTTTGACTAATTGTGACAGAGAGTCAAGTATTTATGAGAGAGTGTGACGAAATATAACGTGATATAACGTTTATGAGGGCCCTCTCATGTGCATGTACATGACTCATGTGACATTACTGTGTTCACAGGCTGCTCCTCCTCAATACTACAGCAGCAGACAGACACTGGTGGGGTCTTCCTGTGACCAGACCCATATAACAGATGACAACATCCAGGTAGGACATCCATTGTAATGCCACAAATGATCTGCAATTAACTTAAGTGTTCTACGTTGAACAGTACAGCAGAAAGTACACACACAGTGCCTTAGCATAATAGGTATTATACATAGAGATATAAATTATAAATGGAAACATAGTAAATGTGTCCTCAGTTTTGTAATTATTGCACTAATGATAACATTGTGGAAACACATGAGTGGCATTCTTTGTTTATTGCCTAACAATAATAGATCCCATTACAGTAATTATCTGTCCTCATCAAATGAACATGTATTTTCTACTGTTCTTTCACCATCAGACAGGTCAGCTGTTCTATGTGGGACTACCCTCCAGCTACAGTTTGGAGGCCCCCATGCCGAGACTTCCCTCTTATGAGAGTGTCCGAAAAAAAGACCGCCAGAGGCAGATCCACATGATGATTGCAGATCGCTTTGGGCTCAATGGACCTATTGAGACGGAGGTGGGTTAAATCAGGGACGAGGACAATGTCACAGCAAATGATACACTCACATACTCATGACAATGATGTGTTTCATGTGCTGATGCTAAGCCCCAGAAGAATGTCCTACTCTATATAGTGTGCTAAAAGGTTTTCAGCAGTGCTAAACTCTCTGCAAACCCAGCCTATTATCAAAACTGCTCATTAGCTATACAGTGAAAACAAGCTCCTGTCATTATGAAAACACTGTTATACAATATTGTAACAAGAGCTTGTTCAAAGATTAGAGTGTATTGACTGAAGTGAACAGTATAGTGTTCTCCGCCTGACGGATGTGCACTGCAAGGATTTGCTGCGTTGATCTTTCTCTAGTCTTTTGACTCGCACTACGCTTCAGCAAACAATGTAATGAGAAAAGGCACATCAAACATAATTAAAGCTAGCATCCTGAGCAAACAGTGGCTGAGAATGCAGTTTTCTCTATCTATTGTCTCCTACAGATCTTTGACCTCTCCACTTTTTCATGAATTAAAAACTCTCATAAGATGACTTCCCACCTACCCCAGATGCACAATGTTTTAACACAAGTTGCTTCACTCCCCCTTTTTGCTCCTTTGTCATTACAATTCAGAAGCTGGCCCCTTAATTTCCCTTGTCTGTCCCACAGCCTCAGGCGGGATGGTTGTTAAAGTTTGCGAGCGACCGCGTGTGGGCCATGTGCATCACATTATTTTCTGACTGATGGGGTTGACTGATGGGGTTGAGTTTGAATAAAATAGAGAAAGGGGGCCTACTATGGCATGTTAGGAACAACTTTGAGTTTTTTTCTTGGTAATTCTTATTATTAAAGTATGACACATTTTAGACATCCATTCAAGAGTTTATAAACATTTACACACAGCTAATAAATGAACTAAAATGTGATGTGTGTGCTCTTTTACAGCCTCCTCCATCATACGAACAAAGTATTTGTCATTCTGTGGAGATTCCCTACGACATCAGCTCGTCATGTTTAGACATCACTGATTCACAAATGATTTACACAAACAATGGACTAAACAGTGATACTTCTCATCTAGTCAACACTAGCACCACCGGAGGAGTTTTACAGTTGTGATTTAAGGCCAGGCTACAGTCCTACAGACTGAGGCACTGAGCCGCACAAGAACCAAAGACAAGCGGCACATCCTCCGCAGTTTCATTTACCTTTGTGATATACTGCTGAAAAAATGTGCTGCCCATTTGAAAAGACATGCTTGAAGAAAACACTGCTGTTTGTGATAATGACTGGGATGCAGACACATCCAGAAAAAGACTGAAACTGATTTTCTTGTGATCTTTTTGAACCTTTTTGATACATTTTAAATACTTGAATATGTACTACACTGTTGGAGTGCTGATGACTAATCATAGCAAAAAAATGTGCGTACTGCATTTATGTCAAACTCTACTTGAACATGATGTCAGACTTGATTAGCCTACTTAATTTGTTTGAATAATGTGTCTTTATAAAGATGTGTAGTGCAAAATGCAATGCAGATGTCTATTGTAAATGTTTATTCTATAAAAATAATTTTGTTAATCGATGCACATATCAAATTTGTATTGATGCACCACACGGTTTTAATAGAGTAGGCCTAATGTCAAAACATATACATAAAGTAAAAATCATTGCTGTGATTTAGTCTTGAATAGTCTACATTTAGCTACTAGCGCAGAAATCATCGGTGTTTCAAAGATGGCGGGTCTTATGACGCGCGCGGCGCTCTAACGTCACTTACGGAAAAAGCCGAAGAAGAATCCCGACGTAGCCGAGAGCAAGTCTGGTATGTAAACAAGGTCAGACACTGCAGCAGCAGGAACCAGTGTGCATAGTTTCTCTGGCAGGCATCTTTCTTGATAAGACGAGGACCAAACTACCAAATCAAACATTCACAATTAGGTAAGGTATACTGAATATTTGCCTTTTAGCCAGAGCAAATATTAGCTAAAGTATAATGCTAGTTTACGTTATTGTCGCTGTCTAAAGGACATTGATGGGAGTCAATGCAGAACTAAGACACCAGTGTTATGTTATACCTTTGCAAATGTGTTTAAATGTTACTCATGGTATTTTCTTTTTGACGCATAGTGCTTTAGTCACGAGACAAAGGTGTGTTTAACTCCTGCGCAGTAACTGAATGTGGGTCGCTCTCACTGAGAAAAATGCCTTGTCATGTTTTCCAATTCCCACGACATACATTTACGTGAATGTAAGCAATTGCAGTTAACTGACAACTGTATGTTGTCAATACTATTTATAAATGAAATATGAAATGAACACGCTTTCTCATCAGTTATATCTGTGCAATAATCAACTGCACCACTGTATTAACATTTCAAACTGAGATTGTTTTGTAGAAAAACTGCACTGGGCATTCACTGACCTCACTTTGAGCCAGCATAAAAACAGTGACTTTTTCTGCTTCTCTGCCAACCATAAACAGAATGAGCTCATTTATTTACCACCTGATTACTCTGCAGACAGAGACAGGACAGGGTCACAAACAAAAGGTAGGGCAGGCTCCGACAGTTAATGATCACTGCTGTGGTGTGACGGGAAAACCTGATCCATTAGTGAATTTAGTGTTAATATTGTAGGTCTCACTCCATGTCATGTTTTAAGACTGACACTACATGTTTAATTATTACCACAGCTTGTTAGTGTTTTGAATAGACACAGACAATATTATGGGGTATCGGTTGTTCAGGACAATAAGTCATTTTTATCACCTTGAAATACATTGTGATGTTTCTGGTCACATGACTAATTTGTTTTGGTTCATTTACAGGGCTGCATTGCAAACCACTGAAGATGATGCAGTGTTTTCACTTCATAGTTGAACCGGCCAAGAACCTAACGGCCAAGATAAAGGTAATGTATCACCTACTTGAAAACATTGTGTTGGCTTGTTTTAAAGGTCCATCTCACTGCAAAAGGTCACCTCTATACTCAACTAAGCAGTGTGACAACATGCATTACATTCTTTCTGGTGGGGCGCTGTCTGGAAAGTCAAATTAAAGCAAGGGCTTCTGGGAATAAGAGGGCACTTTTGTTACTGCTGACAGGAGAAGAGCCACGGTGTGCATTTAAATTAGCCTTATTACTTCCAAAGCACCAGTGAAGCAGCACTGACCACTGCATTTTCTACTAACAGGAGTCACACAAGAGGGCAAAAAAGGAGAAGAGAGAGCCCTTGGATGAGGATCAATTATTTATTGTGGAGTTGGCAAAAGATCTCAACCGAGTGTGTCAGGTACAATCCATAAACAAGCATTTCCCAGTATACCAACTTAATAGAAAACAACATTCAGTCAAGTGTGCCACTGTCATAATACTATAACAATCAATGACACAAATACCCTACAGATATTTGTTTAGTAAACCTTTATTGACGTTGCAGAGGTCAGAAGTTTTGGAGCACATCTGGAACCATGATGATACCTGGTCTACCCTTCTCTGCAGAGTCACCATCTTAGAGTGGGGAAATATACTGGAGAGGAAGGTGCAACTGAGATCCAGCACAATTTGAAAATATTATATATATATCTATATCTATATCTATCTATCTATCTATATATATATATAATATATAAAGTTGTTTTTAACATTCATTTACTTTTTGTGTAAAGAGGCCCATGCAGACTGATGGTTGGCCTGAGATGATTGAAAGCGGTGAGTATGATGTTTATGATGAGCAGCATGTTCAGCAAGCCAAGGCTGTGATTCTGAACTGGGTCAAAGATCTGAAGGCTCAACCTGACGTAAGAGTTTGGTCACTTGACATTATTCTATTGAAACTAACCAAAAACACAAATTAATTTACATGAATTATTCTGTAGCAAAGTGTGTTTCCTGGTGAACCTGTGTCAAAGGTTCTGGAGGACCTAAAATCCGTCTGGCGTTGGGGCCGTGTGCCCAGTTTGGTTTCTGCTGTGGAGCTGGTCATGTGGACTCTAGTGCTACAGAGTCCAGATAAGGTATGTTCAAAATGTCAATGAATTATTATTGTATGTATGTTGTGTAAAATTTTCGCCTTCGCTGGTAGCTGAAACTGTTCATCTTCGTAGGATAATTTACCTCAAGATTGGCTTTTTTGGAAACAGAAGATCCAGAAGATAGGTCTGTTTACTAAGAATGATGTGGTGCATTATAGCTTCTTACTATGCCTTAACATTTTACTACCTACTTCCAGGTGCCATTCCATATGTCCCTCAGCCAGGTGAGTCAAACACAATGCACAGTTTTCAATCACAGTGTAGCCTATATGTAATTGTGTATTTTAAGTCCAGGCTGAAAACTGTTCAGTTTAGCTGTGCATATGACAACTGAATGTGGATCTTATCTTCAAACGTTTTATTTTTAAATTTAATTAATCTTATTGTTGTGTTTTTAATTGTATTATGTTCTTTAACTGTCTTTTCTGTAAAGCACAAATGTCACAAATAAGACATTATAGTTGTTGTGTCCCTCAATACTCACAGCTTCTCAAGCAGTGTTAATTTTGACAGCAGATTTTAATTTAGTTTTAGTCTTAGTCTTTTGACGAAAATGTAATTTAGTTTTAGTCAAAATTTAGTCATCTCATTCTTTTTAGTTTTAGTCTAG
>JAVQKC010119149.1:0-18930 GCA_036025475.1 Philypnodon macrostomus
GTATGGGGCAGACATACGGGGCAGACGTACGGGGCAGACGTACGGGGCAGACGTATGGGGTCGTTTTCGCCGATATACACTTTGCTGTCGGGACGACAGCACAGGCCTTGTTTAATAAAGTACGCAGTGGTTTTTACTTCAGTCAAATTTGTAATGACTTCAGATAGTAATCATTAACAATCTCCCTGACAGCAGATTTCATATAAACAAACACTTTCAGAGAGATAACATTGCAATACACAACATTTTCTAAACATCAAAATCTTTGAGACTAAACATTTATTGCACAGTTGTGATCATCAGCTTGATACTGACTAATAGGCTCCAAGAATTATGCCTATTTTTAATTAATAGATCTTTGACCATAAATCAACTACCAAAGGTCTTAATGAATATTTAGATCTTGTCAATGCATCTCCAATCTTTAACATCTCTCACATCATGTAAAATGACACACTGTCCATTTGTAATAATGAAGAGAACCACGGCCATAAATCAGGACATTGTTTCTCCATTTTGTCTGACAGTGATGTAACAGTTACTGTGTCCTGGATGAGAAGAGTGCAGCCACTGATCAATGAGGGTCTTTAGACGGGTGCTTTGTGAACAGAATACTGAGTACACCTTGGCCTATCACAATCTCTACACAAGCCTATGCAGGCATATCTAAGTAAACACGCTCAAGGCAGAGGAAAAAGGCACTCACAACTGTTGTGAGGTCTGAAATATTTAGAGGAAGATCAGAGACGTTAACTTAAGCCACACACCGCTATTTTGTCTGTGTAGCTCACCTTCTCTTTCTTTTTGCAGTGTCTCAGCCTGTTTCCTTGAATATATAGCCATTAAGAAGCAATACAAATAAAAATGGAGAGCAGAAATGCAATTTTTGCTTTTGAAAATGTGTGATCATCACCATGTTTAGTAGCTTCAATGATACACTGCAAACTAAAACTAGGCCTACGCTGTCGTCCCCAACAGCAAGGTGTATATCGGACCCAACAGCTATGGCACCAACGGGAACCTTAATCAGACATTGTGTAATTCATAAGGGTTTTTATATTGTTAACGAGCAATTAAGAGGCCCCACCCCCTATAATTTCCCTTCTTTAAGTCTATAGGGGCGCTATAGTGGTAACTGCCATCATATTAGTCAGATTTTTAGGGCCGGGGGGTAATTAGGTGTTTCAGGTTTGAGCCTAATCGGGCAAAGTATGTGCAAGTTAGAGGCTGTCAAATATACCTAACCTCCCAAATTCACTCCAAAATGGCCGACTTCCTGTTTGTTGTAGGGTGGGGCCATAATAATATTTTATAATAATATAAATTAAAAATATAATTCATTCATTACTTAATTAATAATCATTGTAGAAGTACCCAAATCGATACAGTTCTGCATCTTTATGATAGGTACTTGTGTGCAAAAGTTGAAACTGATCCAGCAATTAATTTTTGAGTTATCGCGTTCCCATGGGATTTCGCCGATATAATGATGAAACCACTGTTCTTTGGGCCCCATTTTTTCTACAAAAAACTCTATTTTGTTACCATATGTACCTCTACAATCCCACCAACATTTGTGCATAAATGCATGTGATAAATCTCCATGGCAGTAACAAATCAAAATCACAATGGGTTCATTCATTTATATCCGTTGTACCATGGCACACAGTTTTCCACAATTCAGCAAACCAGATCCGTTCATTTTTTGACTTCAAAATTTTTTAGTCAGGCCCCTGAAGAAAGACAATACATTTTTTTCTAACAAAGTCCCCAGATTAGATGCATAAAGATAACAATGATAGTGTCTGCGGTTGTGTCAGATGTGTTTCGTGATAAGGAAGGAAAGGTGCCTTGTGTTGCACTATCAAGCTGTCACCATGTTGACTGGCTGGTGCTAGAGTCAGGGCTCTGTCTCTGATGGATGATGATGCATGCGAGGATGACTGATGACTGACGGTGATAGTGTGTATGTTTCTCGTCTCAGCCCAGTCTCCAGGAGGCACCATGCCCTCCCTTTGGAGTATATCTCCAATCTTTGTAGCAAGTTCAAAGCTCAAAGTGGGGAGGAAAGGTATTTATCTCTTTCAGCAGATACAGAGCAGCAGGGGGCAAGGTAAAAATCAGCATTTGTGAAGTTGTGGTCTTCTGAGATTGAGAATGGATACTTTCTAGATTATACATTATAGAATAAAAACAACACATTTACACCAAGAATGCCTCAGAGAATGAAGATTGTGGATTTTATATGTAAACTGATTTACTCCTAATCTCTGAATGCACGCCTTCCTTGGAATATCATCAGTTCATTACAGGCACGCTGGTGTTTGAAATGGTCAGTACAAAAAGCTCTAACTGTTACTGTCTGGGATTTAAATTGCCTCATGCCCATAGTTGCCAGAACAGGGAACAAAAAGTAAGATACATGAAACTATTTTAATGTTGTAGATTGATGATACAATTGTAACACTAAGAATATTTTTCGGGTTTATGGTATTGAAGGTGACCGTTATAGTGAACTCCCCACAGACATAGTCTGTCTGACGGGTCATGGCACGAAGATACATTCATGTCCAGACTTATATTCCTGAGTGAATGTATAAACCAATAACCTCCCTTGACATGCAGGACTGAGGCTGCATTGATGAGATTTAGATGGTGTGCGTTGTGGCTTTTGCCCTGTGACCACAAGACATGCATCTTGTACTTGAATTATAATGCAGTGCATTGGTTTGATCTGAGTGGAGTCTGCATGTCCTCCTTGTGTTACCATGCGTTTTCTTACCACTGTTCAAAGATGTGTTGGGTAATTTGCCCAGGTGTGAATGAATGTGAGAGTAAATGGTTGAATGTCTCTGTGTCAGCCATGTGATTTACTGGCCACTGTCCATGGTGTATCCCCCTCAGGCCCATAGTTGCTGGGATGTTCCCCAGTCACCCATGATGAGAATAGCAGAAGTAAATGTGTAAATTAACAGTATTTTAAGTAGTATGTTTGTCAGATTTATACAAAACTGTACCTTTTACCATGTCATCACAATTAGTTCAGAAGTGTCAGCTATTACTGGTCCATTTACAGATGAAATGTCCAACAGATGGCACCAGAAAAAAAAAAACACTGAGGACTTCGCTTTCATTAACTATACCTTTTATAAAGTCATTGTAACGCTAGCTGCCAGATCTGAAACAATGACACCACTGAAGCTGAAGTGACACTTTTCACTCAAGCAAAGTGCATTAATAACTTCCTCTTTCATTGGCAGTGAAAGCCTTCATTGGTATAATTTAGCTTTATTCCTGACCAGCTTTAATTATGCCAAAAGAGGCCTGTCACAGTCATTTCGTAATGTGGCAGAACTGTGTAGCAATCCCAGGGGCAGCATTGCCGGCTGAGCCATTGACTCCCATCTGGCTGAACTGAGTCGTTTTCTGCAATAAAAGACAATAAAGAAAGGAACAGAAACTCTCAAAAATTATGATCTACAATAACAAACAACTGTGTCTAAGATTTACAGAGAAAAATGATTAAAGAATACCATATAACCTTGTTGATGCCAGGGTATGAGATAAAATAAACGTCATCCCAGAACATTATTAAGATCTGACCATCTCTGAATACACAATATGACGAAACATGAATCAGTTATGATACAGTAACATAAGACTTGAGTGTATGTACTGTACTCAATATGTTATAATCTAGCCAGACTCACTCAAGTTTATTGTTCTTTAATCGAGCCCACTGTGCAGCCTCAGCCAGGTTAATCCAACTCTGTTTTTCCAGCCTTTTCATTCACTGTCCTGAATGTTCGGCTCCACTCCCTGGCACTTATTATGCCACGCGCAGAGCATTCCTTCTCTTATTCAAACACTGACCCCAGAATTCCTGCCCTGTTAAAATACTCCCTAATTTTTCTTCCAATTTCCTTGGTTAATCTTCTCATGAGCTCCCACCATCAACAGATGTGGTTTTCAGCACACAGGCTTCATGTAGTGTGTGTTGATTTGAGTATTTTGCAAATGGGCAGAAGAAAAAGAAACTATCCAGTGAGCTGTGGCTCTGTGGTGAAAATGAATTGTTAATGCAATAGATCAGAGGAAAATGGCTCAAAATGAAGGCAATAGGCAATGGTGACTCAAACAACCCGTGTTACAGCCAAGGTCCGCAGAAGACGATCTCTGAAAGTATAGCAACCTTAAAGTAGAAATCAGCACACTAAGAGCCACATCTATACAGTGAGTGTATATACAACTATAAGCTTTTCAGTACTTGTTTTTCTATAAATTCAGAAAAGCCAATTTAAAAAAAAAATCTCCTTCAAGGACACCTGGATAACAGATTATTTGAGCAGGAAACATGTGCAATTATCATAGATTTGTTCTATTCGTTATGACAAAAACACACATTCTTAACATGTTTCAAGTTTCAACAAAATCTTCCGAAGCAAAATAACTATTATCAATTGTTTACCTAAACAATTAAAGAGTAAAGCATTAGGACTGAGATGTTAGAAGAGGCTTTACCACAAAGTGTGTTGGGAGTTTTAACATGGATGGATGGATTATTCTCTTTTACATTTCAATGTTCTGTGCAGCCTCGTTTGAGATAAACATTTATATATATTTACCTTTCTTCTGGTGCACAACAAAGCTATTACTGTAAATGACTGTATATCACATACACCGGGGGTTTCATAAGAGAGATACTGCTTTTCGACCACACTCACACTGTAAACAGAGACCTGGAGGGTAAGACTTGTTGCTCTCAGATTCTCCTGTGAATATACTGTGGCACTGAAATCTATATGGGCTCTAAAAAGAAATCTGTAGGTCACAAGACTCAGATTCGTTCACAAATCACCTAATTGGCCAAATTAAATAAATGAAACCATCAATTAAACTGTAATTACTGCAACATTAGGTCATATGATTGCAAATCTCTGTCACTGGAAATGCCACAGTTTTTCTTTTTTTCATGGGAAGTTTTGGTGAAAAGACATGCCTCCTTCTCCTCCGCCTCCAGCCTTCACATCCGGGTCATTTGGGTTTGTTGTAACTGTGTGCTGCGTTCATGGACCGTTCGAAAGGTTGGTACCCTGCAACAATTACAGAGAAATTGAGTTTTAAAACTATATGAGTCGATACATCACGTAGTGAAATTTTGTTCAACGTAAACTAATGCAAAAAAACGATCCTAAAAGTAACGTAAATTATATGCAGCCCATTTGTATGTATTCACAATCAAACTCACAATTGACTATTTTGAAGATTTAGTAACTGAGTTTTAATTCCGCATTGGTTACAAAAAGTTTGGATTTATTCCAATAGTTTTTTATGTATTGAATCCAAATACTTGCCAGCACAACTGGGGAACTTTACCTCTCCTTGGCTATTACTGTGGGATTTCCGATTTCTTCCATCGTGCATTGAACGCATCACAAGTTGAGCAGCTTTCAGTAAAAAGGCAGACTGATGATCCAGCTGCTGTGCGTGTGAGTGACATGGATACAACCAGCGTCTACTGTTAAAGTTAGTATAAGAGTGTTACGGTCACACGGTGGGACCTCAAGGAGCGGTAAAACTTCTTCCACGGCTGCACTCATGTAATTTCCCTTGTTCGAGCCATGTCCAAGAGCTTGAAGAAGAGGAAGAACCACTGGACTAACAAAGTCCATGAGAGTGTTCTTTGTAGGAATGAGGAGGGGGACCTGGGGCTGCAGCTGAAGGGCGGCGCGGAGAATGGACAGTTCCCGGTCATCGGCGAGTTTCTCCCGGGTAGACAGCTCAGCCACAGCGGTAAACTCCAGCAGGATGAGCTCTTACTAGAAGTCAACGATACTCCTGTGGCTGGACTCACGACCAGAGATGTCCATGCTGTGGTCCAACACTGTAAAGACCCTGTCCGATTAAAATGTGTCAAACAAGGTAAGGCTTTTTTACCAACTTTTAACGTTTTTGTGTGGTTTGTCTTTATCTTGTGGTTGTGGTGGCGCGCTTTTGTGGTGACAGCGCCTGGGAAAAGTCCGTTAGATACTCGGCTTTCTTAGCAGACAAAACGGTGGAATTTACTTCAGGGCATAGTTTTGATGTCACACACGTTCTTACATCATTACTAATCTTTTATGTATTTGTTATTGGTGCGTTTTCGACGTGGTTTGGTTGTGTTGACCAGTCCTTTCGCTATGTGCACGGAGTTGGAATGTTAGGGGGGTGTGTTACTTGATTTGATTTTACCCTGAAAGTACGCTTTGTGTGAGTTCATACTTTACTGCTTTAGTTAGTAGGTGGAAGCAAATGCATCAACAATCTTTACATTCATAGAGCAGTTATTATTGCTGTATAGGCAGACTATTACTGTCAACGTCTTTAAGGACAACCCCATAATAGAACCGTTTTTACACTATTTGCACAGTGGGTTGGATCAGACATTTAACATGAAGCTAAAGGACAGGACGTTATAGCACTGACTGAGATGTTATTACAAAATGGCGTGTTGACAGCCTAATCACCACAAGTTGTACGTTTTTTCCTCTGCTGTCTTTCATGTGTGGTTGACTTTTACTTCTACCACACAGGGCATTTAAGGTTTCATGCTCCATTCATTTGAGAGGAAGATTGGTTTGCATTTCTGTTTAACCTTTGAATTGCTTTTATAATATGTTTGAAAGTGGACGTTGGCTTGTGGAATATTTATTATCCACTTTGCAGTGCACCGACTGGTGGAATTGGAAATTATATTGTAAACCATAGGCCTAAGTCCCTATTCCAACATTATAGTTGTGTCATTATAAATAAATAACACTCTAAGGTGTGATAAGGTCAGAACAGCAGCAGCTTCTTTAGGAGAATACCTTACAGAGACATCACTAAGACAATACCCAAATATAAGTGCATAAGATATCACCCTACAGTGTCCTCTAGTTATCATGCAAGGCAAAAATGTAGAAAACACAAACTTTTCAACTATTTTTGGCAAAGGAATAAATACAAAGCTGTGATTGTAATGCAGACCTAGCGTGTTTGAAGTGTTTGTTTGAAGTTGAACTGGCCAATTTTATGATGAAGTCTATAATCTTTGCATTCTTTATGTGACAGTACTTTTATGTAAAACTGTTGGGGGAACTATATAGGCAAATTCCCCTTTATTATACTGTACTGGCATATCCTTGGCATTACAATTAGCAAATGAATGGATAAAAAAAAGTTGCTAACCTATTTCAATTTCATACGTTCATACAATTTTTGACTTTGTCCACTGTGTGTATACATCATAGACACACCTCTCTGGTCTTTTCTTGGCTCTACGAATATAATACAATTGTTTCACACAGTGGAGAGAGTTCTATCTGTGGGTTTTCATTTTGGGGTGAAACTCAGCAACCCCCAGTAAGAGGCTTTGGATCAAAGTCTTAGCCTGTGTTTGTATATGTGTGACGGCAAGTGTGTGGAATCAGCATTGAGCAGCACATACTTATTCAAAAGGCAACCAGGCTTATATCAAACTAATGTGTTAATTTTTCATGAAATATTCATCTCCCTCAAATGGTTCAAGTCATTGATTTTTCTCCCACGGCTCTGTTTGTTTTTGCTAAAACTCATGTTGATAGTGTTGAGCAGTTTTGAAATGATGGAAATTAAGTAAATATTACAGCGAGAAAACACTTACTTGCAGTCCGTGTCTGTAGCCTTCTGTAACCAGCCTTATTTTAACTTCCAGAAAAAACATGATCAGTGTGCTTTTATTTCTAACTAATATTGGCTCAAGTTAAATTATTTTGTGAAAGCAACTATGTTTTTAATTCATTGAAGTGTTCTCAAATGATCTTCCAAACCAGAAATAATTACTACAACGCTGCCAATAGATTTTATTAGCAACATGAAGAAAAAAAAATTACAGCAAGGACCAGTTTGTTTATGCTGGTTCGTTTGTTTGTTCACAATTTCAAAATAATGAACATGTAATGCTACAGATCTAGTGTAAAACAATTATATCTTCCGTACTGTGATTTGTTTGATTCAGAAAATAGGCCACCCTTGCACAGAGGAAGGCTGTTGTGTTTTTGTGTCAGTACATTCCCAAATCTAACAACTTTATATGTGCTTGTTCATCACCAAAACAACTGCATCTGATGGTGGGTTTGTTCATTGTGACTTCTAGAAATCAATCAATGTCCGCAGAGCAAGGCTTTATGAATAGTGGACATTCTACATATTTTTAGTAATTTAGTAATTAGTAGTTATCTGAGTAATACCACTTACTTTTTGTAGGATTTTTTTATGAACTGATATTCAAGGACCATTCACTGCTTCTGCACTCTAGACACACACATACATTTGCAACAAGTCTATCTTGGCAAGATCATCTGCAACAGAATGGTCAACATTTATTCTTCTGGTGCAGATGATCTTGCCCTATAGGACATAATCACATCCTCTACAAAATACTGAACAGAGGGAGACACAATTCTCATTAGAGCATGGAGTTATGGATGGTGCAAATCTGACACATAGACATTGACCGCATTAAAGGTCAAAGCTAAGGCCTCGAGCAACTCTTGTACACTGTGTATTTGGCTGTACCATATTAGAAAAATGTGATGAAAGAGATTTTTTCTCAATATAATGAATGACTAATCCAGGGCTAACGCAAGGCTTAACCAAAAAAACCTAGAACTAAACCAGCTTAATCAGGTCTCAACCAGGGCTAAACCACAAACAGCTAAGCCAGAACTAACCAGCCCATGATCCAAAGGATTAAATTAGGACTTTAAAAATAGTTTTATTTGGTTGATGAACTTGATTGGGCTCAGATTGGATATTACAAATCTATGCCATAACATTATTGCAATATTTATTGAGTTTAAATATAGATAATGTATGATGATACTGAAATAAAAATGGAGATGGTGGAGAAGTCCTGCCTCAGGTGGAGGAGTTCAAGTATCTTGGGGACTTGTTCACGAGTGAGAGAATGATGGAGCGTGAGATTGACAGGTGGATCGGTGCAGCCTCTGCAGTGATGCGGTCGGTGTACCGGACCGTTGTGGTGAAGATTTTGCTTTGGGTAATGACCGGAAGGACAAGATCGCGGGTACAATCGGCTGAATTGAGTTCCCTCTGCAGGGTGGCCG
Source organism: Philypnodon macrostomus (assembly GCA_036025475.1). Classification (NCBI taxonomy): domain Eukaryota; kingdom Metazoa; phylum Chordata; class Actinopteri; order Gobiiformes; family Eleotridae; genus Philypnodon; species Philypnodon macrostomus. The sequence continues at coordinate 9,129 of JAVQKC010119149.1, forward strand.
GACGCTCCCTTAGAGATAGGGTGAGAAGCTCGGTCACTCTGGAGGAGCTCAGAGTAGAGCCACTGCTCCTTCACATTGAGAGGAACCAGCTGAGGTGGCTCGAGGAGAAGTCCCCGGGGAAGACCTAGGACATGCTGGAGGGATTATATTGCGGGATATTGCAAAAAAAATTAAAATACATTGTATGCATGTACTGCTGTGTGTTCCAGTCCACTGTTCTGTCAGTGCCTCTGCAGTGACAAGCTCATACTGTCGATGAACTCTGCATCTGCACACTGAGCCAATGCCGAGCGCTGAGTGTTGGTTGTTGCAGGTACGAGCCGACGTTTCCAGGTCACCCGAAGGCAGTCTGCGAGCTCGCTGGATGCCCACTTAGTGCAGCTGGTGTCGGGGAAAAGTAATTTACAGCGGCCAGATCACACAGAACACTGTGAGGTCGAGAATGTGATTGTACTCTACCTTTGCTTTTAAAATGTTGTTTTTAGCTGACAGCCCGGCTCCAGGGATGGCTGTGAAAGTTAGTCTGTCAGAATAATCCAACCTTTGAACATAAAAACACATTAATACACTATCTTGTACTATTGCAATGTAAATGTCCAATAGATGTTATCAGCATGCTGCTATATTTGGGAGGAAAAATAGGCTCGCAAAGAAGAGGTATTGGTAAATGAAGTGCCAACCTGCCCCGAGTGGTTGGCCTGTAGTGCACGGAGTAGTCTTTATCTCTGGGGCCATGTGCAAATTGTTTTCTTTTGAGTGTACGTGGAAATAATAATGCTAGGCTACACTTCATTTTGCAGATAGATGTGGAACTAGTCTTTGGGGAGGATTTAGAGCAGCACCTACACACTGGAATTAACGCATCATTAAGGGATTTACACCGGCTTTATTTACAGGTTTAGGCTTGCGTTGACATTTCATGCTAAACTTGCCGTTGGTGTTTGCTGAAGTATTTTGTATAAATATGACCAGACAATCTAGGCTCAATACAAGACAGTTTAGTATACCATGATGTAGGGCTGCATGCAAGATGGAATAATTATGTTAAATATGGCATAAGGCAGTGACAATGGCAGTATTTGGCCAGTAGATTTTATTAAAACTGCAGTACCTGATATTTTTACTTTGTATTTAAGCAAAAATAATTCAAGTCTTCATCCTGAATATACCTTTTAAAATGTTTATGTGCAGTGCCTTGAGTAAATTTGTATTGAACTGCTTCTGTTGTTTTGACATTCTCCTGTGAGTTTAATATCTAGTGGGCATTTCTTTCCCTAACTCTCCTCTAAGGCACAAAAACACGACCCTGGCATTTGCATCAGAGTGCCGAGTGTCCTCCCGTTAAACATGCTGTATTATTAATGCCCAGGCACGCGCTGACTCAGTGTCTCTGAGCAGGGGCTGTCTCGCTGGAAGCTTTATGTTAGAGCAAATATGTTTTATAAAGTCAGCCACTGGTGTCAGCCAAGGAAGTAGAGTCACACTTTAGACTGTGTTCCTCAATGGAAAGTGTGCCGTACCTGAAAATAAACTTCTATAAAGGAATATTAACATTTGACAGAATTCAATGTAAATAATCAAGCCCCCTTAAACCTGCTCCATCTCCTTATTCAGTTGGATGTCCCCTTAAACCTGCTCCATCTCCTTATTCAGTTGGATGTCCCCTTAAACCTGCTCCATCTCCTCATTCAGTTGGATGTCCCCTTAAACCTGCTCCATCTCCTCATTCAGTTGGATGTCCCTCTAAACCTGCTCCATTTCCTCATTCAGTTGGATGTCCCTCTAAACCTGCTCCATCTCCTCATTCAGTTGGATGTCCCCCTAAACCTGCTCCATCTTCTCATTCAGTTGGATGTCCCTCTAAACCTGCTCCATCTCCTCATTCCCTTGGATGTCCCCCTGCTGTAAGTTTTTCATATAAATATTTATATATTTCTTAAATCAGCACTCTTGAGCTGAAGGTTGTTTAAGGTTTATTAGCTAGATGATGATTATTACTATCTGGAAGAGTAACCAAAAGGAAACTTGAAGTTGAAGTTTGGACACACACTACTCCCTAACTTTGGGACCAAATGCCTGTTGTACACTTCCTGTAGATAATATCTGGCTACATGATAATCAAAATGACAGTCTCCTTCTGTATCAGTCCCCTCCTTTTTACAATTAGTGCTTTTGACATTGAGTCAATGGTCCATGCCCTGCTAATGGGATGAGTGATGTGCGTGGGATCAGGGTGGGCTGGTCAGGCTGGGGGCCTCCATGTTGTTGAGTCAGACACAGTGGTGTGTGGAAGTGTTATAACGATCCTCAGTGCAGTCACTTGTCAGTCTACTGCTCGTCAAGGTCCCATTGTGTGTTGTGTTGCACCAGCAAGTGCAACGCAGCAAGTGTACCATCCACAAATACACACACATGCACGTAAAGCTCACTGGTGAGTATTGGTGTCTGTATCGGTATGTCCCCCAGGCCCAGCACCACTTACCACATGCTGTCCAATGTTGCCTGACAGAGGTTTGCAGAGACATCCTGTTGTTGTTGCTTGTGTTACTGTGTCTGACTGCCAGGCTCACCTCTGGGGACAGGTAATGATAAGGTGCATGTACGTGCACGAGCCACACACAGATGTGAAGTCTCCTCTTGTCAACATGGGCCATCTGCTGCTGAGGTATTCTGAGGACCTGGGGATAGGGAAGAGGCAAACTTTAGCATGTGTGAAGAGGAATACTTTAGCATGTGTGAAGAATGTGATGTGTTGAGGAATATAGTAAGAATCTCAAAGGATTATGTTTTAAATGTCAAGTACCAAAGTAGAAAATGTTGTATATTTTAGTGTTTGATCATAAATTATAGTTATGAAATGTTTGTAGGTTGATGAATTCTGACCTCTACCCAGTCTATTATATTTTTGAATCTCGATAATAATGTTTATCAGGTTTGTGTGGCAGTATAATATCAGGAGTTCTCACTGCTTACAGTTGAAGACAATGAATTTCCCGAGTGGTCAATAAATTGATCGTTCATTTTCTTTCCCCAAAATGCACAGTAGTTCATTGCACTGACAGAAAAGTTTTAGAAAAGTTCAACGTCGATTTGCTTTATTGCATTTATACGCTTTACTGTCTCTTACTTTTTGAGATGAAGGACAAATGTTCTTTGCAACATTTCACAGATTTTCAGGGGACAAAGCAGTTACAAATGTGACACGCCATACTTTCCTCCTCAGATATGTTTAGACATTGAGGCTTTTGTATTACTGGTAACTCTCTTGGCTCAAATATGTCTCTCTATATTGTTTGTGTTGAGCTCTCAATGACATGGTTTTGACCCAGAGATAAGACTCTTCTCTGGGACCAAATCGCCGCTGTCATCTGCAGTCAGGTTTTCTTTGGTGCATGTAAAGCAGTCTTGTTATCTGCCGGGCTTGTCCTTTTATCAAAACACTCATCTAAGGCTAAGGCAATGGAATATAATAATAGCGGAGACCCGGCAGCCACAAACAAGCAACTGTAAACATTGCATTGTGGCTGTAGAGGTGTGCTGAATCTTTAAACAGCTATCCATTGTCCTGCAGCCTGTAAAAATGTTCAAGGTACACCCAGTGGAGAGCTTAAGGTATTTTCATAGAGGGAGTTTGTATTTGATGTTGGGAGAATTTAATTTTTGACACCTTAAGCCTGCCAATTGTATGAATATAAATGAGATATAAATGGGATATTTCAGAGTAAAAGCACAGGGGAGGATGAAATTGGCTGACCTGCTCACAGACAGAAATGAATATTAAGCTAACGCCGTCTCAGCCTAACCAGTTGTTGCTGATTCACCAAAAGAAAGAACAATCAATACGGTTGGTAGCTCCATCTTCCTTTGTCTCTTTATCGAGAGATCAATGGTATAACTATATAAATAGTAAGATGATCACTTTTGCTTTTGTCAACAGACAGTTTATCACATTTATTCACTAGAGGCAACTGACTAAACTGAACCAAAAAGATATATTTGGGATTTGGGAAGAAAAAAACTGTATCTAACCAAAAAATACACCATATACTAAATGGTAAGGTTGTTGAGCAGAACGTAAGCGAGACATTGGTTTTCCACTGTGCTCAGACAATCTTATAAAGCAGTAATAGACACATTTATTATCAATTCACATTCAGTCAACTATGTTACTGTCTGTGCTGTCTGTGTGTATCTTCTTCTGGCTCTCAGAGGATCCACAGGTCCTTGTAGCTGAAGCCATTGTCTGAAGATGGGTGACATTTGGGGATTTTTGTCAAGTCTTCTCCTTTAGCCTTTAGCTTTCCTTTAGCACTGCCTATAAGCTTGGTGCAGCATGCTAGATTTGCCTACAGTGAGGGGACCTGTAGATGTTCCTGGCTCCCATCATCACTCCTGTGAGATATACATAGGACACTCCACGCCTTACTCCTACTTCTCTCTCGCTCAGACATTTCATCCATTTCACTGCTGGGAACCCACAGAGGCACATGTTGAAATAGGTTTGGGAGATGAGTAGACTGCAGCTGTCTGTCCATGCACTAACTCACATTATTCATGGCTCTCTCACTGTCAGTGTGAAGCCAGTGGACTGAGACACCTGTGTGTGTGTGTGTATGTGTGTGTGTGTGTTCACTAGTAAAAAACAAGATGCTGGAGTAAATTTTGTTGACACCCACAGATGAGCTGTTGTTCAAATGAAGGTCACAGCTTTGGATCAGAATTTATGCTAGTGCTCTTATAATTAATAATATCATAGTGCACTACAATACAAAAGACCAAAGGGAATGTCTAGATAGACCCTTCCATGAGGTGACGTACTGTATCGTATGCTTTTTCATTCATTCATCATGATGATGTTTTGAGGCGACAAAGATAATTCAAATTCTAGTTCTTGTAATTTTTTTGGTTAAAAAATAATGATAATGAATGAAAGCTCAAATCTGAGTGTTCACTATTATGGTCTACGTTTCTGTATGTTCTTGTCTTGTAAAAGGTGATATTGTATGCTAAATGCTTAAATAAAACAGCTAACCCTTGGTAAGGCTTTAATTGACTTATGTGTAGCTGATATGTTCCCAAATTTTGTTTATTTTGAGCTAATGCCAATTGCACAATAAAAATGATAAAAATGCTTTACCATCCAAAAAAATCTGGATAGGAATCCAGTTAGACTCTTTAGAATTTTTTTTTACAAACATTAAATAATGAACGATATATCATATATATACATTTAATTTATTTTTTTTACATATAGTCCAGCTTTATACTTCAGTCTGAGATTAAAGGATAGCAACTTGCATGATGCATGATCCTATTGATAGTGTGGCTGTACATAACATATCATACTGAGTGAGTAACTCAGGGCTTTCAACTGTTATTTTCTCCCCTGTGCTTGCTTCCCTTAAACATTGATTTTCTGCTGCGGGAGCTTCAAACTGGCTGAGAATATTGTCCAAAATGTGGTCTTTTGACTTTATTCCGCTAGTGTGTGAGTCAGATATTCAGGCACTGGCATTTGAAGTACAAAGTCAAACTTGAAATCGTCTCGCTCAAGGCTACATGCGACTAGTGCTCAGTTCACCTCTTATTCAAACTACAAGAACACTCCTCTATTGCGCATATGTAGTAATAAAGGTGGAAAAGCTAGAAATGGAGCACTTCACATACAAGGTTCCTATGGCCTGAGGCAGTGGAGCCACGCTGAACTGCTTTTGAACCATAGGGAGGTGCAAAGGGGACTAGGCTACCGTCTGGCATCACAGCATCCTCCGCAGTAGTCCCAATAGTTTCACTGTTTGTAGGTATTCAGTAATTAGACGGAGGTCAAGGGAGTCTTTGCCCTCTTTCTTGCAGTAGTGTCTTCTAGTGTCTACGATAACACAAGCTTATAGGACTTCACTCCCATCACTCCTGGCATCCTAGAACATTGACACATGCTAATATCCTCTACGCCCAGTCACCCTGGTGCTTTATTATTTTTTTTCTTAGGTAAAAGCTGTTTCACAAAGACTTAACGAAAAAATTGAAATTGCAATGGCAATGGGCAAGAGAGCAAACAAGTTTGAATTGAATTGAATTTGCTTTTTATGCCGATATCGGATTATCGTTTTTATCTTGAGTCACAAATTCAGTCAAAACATTTAAAAGACGGAGTATATTCAAATATGGCCAGTGATATTGTTACAATATTCAAGATAGTTATTTTTTAACTAATTACACAGTCATATAAAAAGTGTTTTTGTCTTCTTCTTTTGTGCTTTTGGCTCATGTATGTAGTCTCCTGAGCATAAATATGCAGAATATATGGTTCTGTGTCATTTCAGCACCGCTGCATTCAAAGGTCACAGCTCTGTCTTTTCAAACTCCTACTAACTAATCCAGTAACATTTAAGTACATGAATATCAAGTGATTTTTACTTCAAGGGTAAAAACTGTTCAGACAGAATATTGTATATTGTGATTTACTATAATACCATTTGCCATTTCATTTCATGGACATTTTACATACACTTTATTTACAGACACATTTATTCAGAATTGCTGGCCATAACCCCAAGCAGTATGATCAGTATGATTTGTTTTTATTTGGTTGGCATTATAGAGTTTCTAAAGCTCTACATTTCTAACAGAATGTATCTCTACATTATCTCCTGTGACCACCAAAAAGCACAGCATTCAAACAAAAAATGTAGCTATCAAATACAAAATAGTTTAAAAGCAACCAGGAAGCTTTGCATTGAAATGCCCGAATAAGAGTTTTGGAGATTTATTGAATACTAACCATTACAGAAGTTTAGCTGGAAACTCAGCAACATCTTAACTAATCAGTTTTTGTGTATATGAGAAAAGTATTTGTAGTTATTAAACCATTATGTGCTTGATTTGCATCTTTGAGTTAAACCAATACAATCTCATGGGACTGAGATTGAATTGGAGCTATTTATTTACCCCTAGACCAGCCCGGCATGTAACAGTTGTGTTATAAAAAACATTTAGCCTAATAAGTTTATGAATATCAGACATTTCCCGTTCTCTATCCTCTGGCATCTTTGTAAACTCTAGGGACGTGTGAGAATCCCAGATGAGCAGTTTCTGACATGCTCAACCAGTCAAGCTCTCTTACTCCATCCTTATATTTTGTTGTCATTTAATTGAAAAGGTGTACGTGAGGAAGTGGCGAGTAAGTGTGTACATACTTTGTTTAGTATTTTGTCTTGTTAAGGTTCCTCTTGTTTAAGCAAAGGTGATGTCAGTATCTAGTGTAGAAGCATATCAAACACTCCCCAAAAGTGCACACATACATTTGAATATACTTACTTGTCTGGCTTGTTTAGCTTAATAGAAGTGAACCACCCATTGGTCTGCTGCTCTTTACAGTGTGTTTCATTAAAAACCATGAGATCTGACAGCTGCGGTGGAGGCTTAATGCAACTGGCTGCTAACACAGGCTTCTCCTCTAAGCTTGTTAAACTGTCCAGTAGCTGTGGCGTCAGTCCAGGGCTTAGACCAGGCTCCTATTAGCTGATTCTTTACTACTGTATATGAAACGAGTCCCTGTGAGACTGGAAGTGATGTGCTCGCAGGCATTATGATGAGTGATGGGGCTGTATTATTCCAACTTGAAAGCAGCTATTGTTATTCTAATTAGGTATGGCAAATGAGGGCCACATTGCTAAGCTTCCTTTCTCTATTCCCACTCACATTTTCGACATTTACTTTCTGTAGCTTTCCTACATTCTCATACTCTTGCTTCCTGTGCTAGTGTGTTTTATGGGTGGTGTCATCTGACCCCTTCTTCACCCAGACCACAGGAGGTGCACAACTATGATTATTTTATCATTGGCGAAATTTAGCATTTTCAATTTAGCTTTTAAATTGAACACTAACAAAATACACAATAGCTAGGCATACTAGATGCTGTATGTTTAGTGATTGTATAAGGCAGAAAACACAAGGAATTCACATATTGTGTAATTCATTTTTTCCAATTGCCAACATAATAGAAACATTATTGAAAAAAATAAATTATAAAATAATAAAAGTATTCAGTAAATCAGCAATGCAAGCTTTTCGGAATATTGTTTTAACAGTTTGTAGTGTGTAGTTTGTAAAGATTTAAGAAACAAGCCAGTTTTGGATAAATACATAATTTCTTTTACTGTTTTGTAGCACCACCAAGATATAAACCATCACAATTTTCTGTTTTGCTAATTAGCTTATCACTCGATAATTATTCTTGGCGCGTCAACAACAATTGAAGGAAATGCCAAATTTGTATTCTGATTTGATTAAATTAAGGAAGAACAAAGAGATGGCAATCTTTTCTTTGGGAAATACAGACTATTGTTTAAATGTGGCCAGTGTAGAGTATTTGGAATTGCAGCTTTAGCATAGATTATTTTTTCTTTTTTTGCACCATTTAACTTGTTATTGTACATGTGATTACTATGCTAAGATTCCCCAGTGCTGTTTGTTTTGTATTTTGAGGCATCAGCATGCCAACTGTGTTAATCCCAGTGCAAATAAACACAACCATCTTTTCTGTGTCTGTAACCCCTTTAAGCACCAGGCCTGCTCCCAGAGAAGTGTGTAAAGTAGCCGAGAGAGTCCACACTTGGCACACAGCACAAACCGCCTTGGCCCGTGGTAACATTGGGGTCAAACAGATATACACAGCTCCCTAAACAGCCCAGTCCTGATTATTTCACTGGAGTGTCAGCCTTAGGCACTGGGGCACATCAGAGCCAGGTTTACCTCTGCAAATCCAGCTAGTAATGTTGTTTTTCTGAAGACATAGTGAGATTCCTGCACTTCTATCCTGATAGCCATACAGTGTGATCTTTTATTCAAGACCCAGTCTAAACTCTTTGTTAAATACCAACTGTATGCCATTAAGTACATTTATATTGATATAATGTTTTTCCAATATTGACCAGTCCATGAGTTAGAGTGCCATTTTTTTCTATTCTTTTTAATGCAAGAGTAAACTAAACTTTGACTAGTCAAGAATGAATTGTTAATTTGAATTAGTACCATATGCTAAAGTTAACTTAATAAAGTAGAATTTGATTGATTTGAACATTCCTGTTTGTGGTTTTAGCTAATATTACACAAATGCTAATTAAAACGACTGAATGTTTGTTTGCTAAACACTGTTTAACGTTATACACGGATAATTGGTTGGTTGTCAGTTGCAAAAAACATTTTGATATTTCTCTATCAAAAATGTATTGTGCTGATTTGACTCTTGACACCATACTTTCAATAATAAAACCCCATTTAGCTACATAACTCAGTGTTTAACATTATCCTCAAAACATTAGATTTTAAGCAACTATGGTCTGTTTGCTGACTTTGAGATTGAGTTTAAACAGATAAATTTTAGTCTAGTGACCTCTCCTGTTTTCCTGCTTCATTATATCGGCAAAACAACGATATTATGGAATCACATTGGTCCGCGTCCGTGTCCGCAGATTGTACGTGTGAACGTGATAACTCAAAAATGAATGAATTTGCACACAGGTACATATCATAAAGACACCAAACTGTATCGATTTAGGTACTTCTACAATGAATATTAATTAAGTAATTAATTAATTACAGGCCAAAATTATGAACGCAATAACTCAAAAAGTCTTTGCTGGATCTTTTTCAACTTTTGCACACAGGTACATATCATGAAGATGTACAGTGATCCTCCACAGTGTACACAACATAAATATTAACACAAATATTATTATGGCCCTCCCCTACAACATAAAGTCGGCCATTTTGGATTTAAATTGTGAAGTCAGGTATATTT
>JAVQKC010119154.1:0-19509 GCA_036025475.1 Philypnodon macrostomus
AGGTTTAAAGTGGTTAGTTCCCCTATCTTTGGTATGGGACATACAAGGGTTTGTTAACAGTGAGCCAAAAATGTAAACTCTTGCCAAATAATTTAGAGAAGCAATTGCCCTTAAATAATAAGCAAATTTCACTCATGAATGTTGAGCATCTGTCTGTGTGTCAGCCCTGCAGCTAATTGGCCAGTGTCCCGGATGTACCACCTAAGGCCCCTAGTTGCTGGGATTGTCTCCATAAAATATTACTTTGAGTTATTGCTAACATACTTTCGGCTCTGATTATGAAAATGAAAATGTTTTATATTTCTCATGTTCTTATTGAATCACGTTGGTCCACATCTGCAGATATTACGTATGAACTTGATCTTAAAGCCAAACTGTATCGATTTGGGTACTTCTTGGATGAATATTAATGAAGTAATTAATTAATAACGGGCCAAAACTGTGAATGCAATAACTCAAAAAGTCTTTGCTGGATCTTTTTCACCTGTTGCACACAGGTACATATCATGAAGATGCAGAACTGGATTGAGTTTGGTACATCTTCGAATAATGACAATTAAATAATTCACTAATTAATGTTTGATGCACTTTTATTGAGCCAATAATCCTGCTGAACATGAACAAAATTGCGTGAATTTTTGCACATTGATCCGGGCAATTGTATACTTAATGTACATAGGCACATTACAGAAATGTCAAATAAAGAATGCCTCTATACCCCCCCATTTTTATGACCCCTATGGGACCCTGGACACACTTACTTTGGCAGAGAGCAAACTTGTTACAGTGATTTTCCACAGTGTACCCAACATAAAATATTATTATGACCCCACCCTACAACAAGTCGGCCATTTTGAATTGAATTTGGGAGGTCAGGTATATTTGACAGCCTCTAACTCTACTTTGCCCGATTAGGCTCAAACTTGAAATACCTAATTACCCCCCGGCCCTGAACACATCTGACTAATATGATGGCAGTTACCTCTATCAAAAATCAAAAAAGTGATTAAGGTGCCCGTTGATGTCAATTGTAGCAGCCGTTTCGCCGATATACACCTTGCTGTCGGGGACGACAGCACAGGCCTAGTTGCTTCTTTGTTGTCATCACACATGGTTATTAATGAAATCGGTTGCCAATAAATCGAGAACAAACAGCACATTGAGGAAGGCAGTGGAGTATAATCATTACAGCCCAGTGTTTTCACATGGAGATTTTAATCATGTGCGACTGTATTTCTGACTGATGTGTGCACAGCAGTAGAAGGGAGATACACATACTGGGGTGTTTAATACATCTTCATAATTAGTCTCACAATTATAAGGCAATAAACTGTGGCACACACGGGAGCCTGATCCATCTCTGGGATACTGCAATTACACTGTGAAGATGTGTTGTTGTGACAACTCTGTGCTTCGCTCTGCTCTGGTTAAAATCCACAGCACACAGTTAGTGCTAGAAACATGCATTTGGCAGTTGCTTCACTGAACATGTAATTCCCCTGTATATATATATATATATATATATATATATATATATATATAGGCCTAATGTTAACTTCTGAAAACCATTGAGCACAATTATTTGTATACAATATATTATTGCATATTCATTGTGTTTTGTTTTATTTATATTGAGAAAGGGCATTAGCAACTAGTAACTTTTTGAAGCCCAGACCCTCCGTCCCTCGGGCCCCAACACAGCTGCACTGGCTGCACTCCCCGATGCTACACCCCTGATTTATAGACCGAAGAAACCCCTTATACTTCACCAGCTGATGCATTCCAATCTGTCTTTAAGTCCAGTCGATGTGGTGATATCAAGTGGACACTGAGTCTAAATTGGCTTCCCCTCCATTAGCTTGAGCAGCACCTCATTATCGGCAAACAACATCTAGCCTGCAGGGCCAACTGTGGACTCCTTAGGTTGAAATACTCCCCATTTACATGTCTTTGATTAAGTCTGCAGGATGTGTCTATTGCCGCTGAGTACACCTGCGTTTACAACAAGGTACCAGCAAAGCATGATGGGATTTTTGTCAGCTGGAGATGAGGATAAGAGATGCTTCTGTTGGGTGTTGGTCAGTGTGAAGCCAGGTCAGTGGGGTAGTTGTTCCCAAAGTGTGGTACAGTTTTATTTCTGTTGGACTCAAAATCGACTGGTTTAGATTCAGTCCTTCCTCCATTAATCCTGGTTTAGGCCTGGCTTCGACCTGGTTAGTTCTTTTTTTTTTTTTTACCTAGTTTAGACCTGGTTTAAAATCAGTTTACTGTAGATCTGGTTAGTCCCTATTTTGGCCTGCCTTGGTAAAATCCTGTCAGATCCCAATTAGTACAGTTTTAGTATTTTTTTAACTACTAAAGATGGTATGTGGTTAGCCGAATATATTTTTGTAACAGTACCTGATGTGTATAAAAGCCATTGTTGTAGAGTAAATACCACAGATTTGATATATATATATATATAAAAGCCCTGCTCTTAAATCTTTAAACTTTACGCAGCAGGAAAAATAATAACTTCATTTCTTACTCACACATATGGCACAAAATGTCTCGTGGTGCATAACCTTTTCTCAACAGCATCCAGACCATTTTCTCCATTCGGCATCACTGGTCACAATCAAAAACACATGCATGGTTTATTCATAGAATACTCAAACATGAAGCATCAGGAACACAGCTCAGGTACAGGATATAAACATATTAGTCATAGATTTTATATATGACGAATTTATGTGCATATCAGGTTAAAAGGTCACAGTGAACATTGATTCAGTAGGGCTAGTCCTGAAGCAAATGTGTTTTTTTGTGATTTAAAACCGGGCTGAGAAAGGAAGTTTTTGGTTCATTCCTAAGGCTAACCAAGTCTGCATGTTCTCCCCATGTTATTGTGGGTTTTCTCCAGGTACTCCTACTTCCTACTACCTTAAATCCAAGTAAACAAATGTGAAAAGGTTGTCCTTGTCCATGTACCAGTCTAATGTGGCTCATTTCCAGAGTTTACCCCATAGTAGCTAGTACAAGCTCCAGTCACCCATTCTGTGAAGAAGGTATAATAATAACAGGACAGGTGTTAAGTTTTAATTGTTTCTTGCTGAGGCATGGATGGACTAAATATTTAGTGGACATAATGTTGAATCTTAATTTTTACCATTGCTAGATATTTTACTTACTTATTACTAGTCACAAATAGGGATTTTTGACTTTCGGCGGAAATCACCTGGTTTTCTATAAATACTCTACAATGACCCAACTGACCTAACCTATTATCTTAACAATACACTGCTAGCAAAATATGCAACTCATTTGAGAGTGGGGTGCAGTTTGAAATAGCAGATATGTGGCAGACATTATTATTATCCAAAAAGCAGAACAAAATAAGTTACCAGGTTTTTAGATTCTTTTCACTAAGACACTGCCATGGATGAAATTAAAATGAAAGAAGAGCCTGAATGTTGATCAGGTCCAATTTGATTCAGTGTGGTGTGGAAGTAGATTTTTGAAAGAGAAGCCGGGAGGGTAGACCGTGCCTGCACTAATTGCAGAAAAAGACCGTCTCTGGGGGTTTTGTGGCTCTTGCTGCAGGTGCTGCCAGCTACGTACACTCTGTCATTCATCCTCAGGTGCTTTACCATCTCCACAGCAGCTACTCATTTATTAAGCCATGTAGTGTCGATATCAACCTGAGCAATGTTATTTTAAGGACATTTGAGTTTTGTCGCCAGCTTTGAATTTGTAACCAGTCCATACTTTTACACTGTAAAAAGTCATATATCGTAGTGTCTTAATTCTATAATATATTTTCACATAATGAGAGTTTTTCAATGCAGAACAGGGTAAGTTATGGCATAGGACAAAAGATCTTCAGGAACATACATTAAGTTTCTGCCTTAATGTGTTTACAACTTACAGTGTATGTGTTGTGTGATTGTGGTAATGGGTTTGGTGGTGTTTGGAGAGGTTGTGGTATGGCTGCCACATCAGTTTGGCACAGGGCTGCTGTGGCTAAAGAGGTAGATTGACAACACCAGTCTGAGGCTCTGAAGTGAATGAATAATGGTTTCAGTTGTTATGCTCATAGGGTACCTTGAAAAGCATATCGAATCGAAGCCATGCTGTCCTGATTTCAACACCCAACAACAGCTAGTTTATGCACCCTTACAATAAAGATGAGTAAAGTCCATGGATTTTTGAAGCACACTGAAAAGCATTGAAGTCTCAGTACGACTCTATTTGAACTTTGTTTTTACCATCCTCTGCCAATCCTCATCAGTGTGAGTGGAGATGCAGAGAAGGAAATACTGGGATGACTCAGAAGGAAATGAATGATGATAGCTTTTGAATCAGCTCTCCATAAATAATTGAACTGACAAACAGGTCAAGAGTGCTCAAAGGCAGCAATACTCAGTCACGTCTTAAACAAAGTACAATCCTCTAATAACCACCATTGTTTGGGATCTGTGCTCCTTGGCTTTCAAGCTTACTTCCACATTCATTTGTGCATTATTGGTTCAAGGAAGCCATTTAATGAAAGTTTTCTAGAGACTCTCCCATGTTGTCTGGCTCCTGTTGTAAAGTCACACAAATACTTCAGAAGAATAGGAGCTGATTTTTTTCCTTAAGTGCACCTCATCACCAACTACTGAGAAATCACACTCCTTCTTAGACTTAGCCATCAAATCAAAGACACTTCTATCAAACAGCCCTTATACACAATGTCTTCACCCAACCTGACCTGCTACATGTGTAACAGAGGTGTCCAAGGTACAGACGAGGGAGAAGTCAAGATTTCATTAGCCCCTCAACAAAAGATAAAATGTTGATCACTTATGGCCCTCCATCACCATCCAGGAGTATTGACTATCTGCCTATAAGTTCAGTGTCAGTAAGTTACCCATTTGGTAGTTACCTAGCCTGGATTTATGAATATGTTGCTTGCACATAGACTTGCATTACAATTTGAACATTTTTATTGTTTGGTTATAACAACCTGTTTTTGACATAAAGTAAGCCATTTTACACCATGTCCCTGTTTGAAACAAGTGTCTTTTTGTCCATATGCCATAAAATAATTAAATATTATGCTCTGGAAGTGCAGTATTATATTATAATATTATTGTTGTTTATATCTTTACAGTCCTTCTTTTCTTCCTGTTTATTGTCAGTTTTATTATCTCAACATTAACTTAGATCTCTACCACCAAGTTATTTTTTAAACATTTTTGTACAGCTTGTGCAATGACAATAAAGGTCTTCAATGATTCACACCCCTGATCATTCCTAGCCCCTAGAAACTCCTTTTTTGTCAAAGGGTAGAATGGAGCTCGTTTCCCTATAGCTGCATGTGTGGCATACAAACTACAATTCCATTGGACAGTTTAGAAAAGCCAGGCATACCACAGAGCATGTAAAACCAGCTTGTACTGTCAATGGTGTTTTAAGAAAGGGGACAGCGGGGAGCTTTAGAGCCAAGGGGGGATGGATGGAATTTACCACTGCTCAGCTAAAAAAAACAGGTGCTTAACACATGCCATGATAAAAAAGATCACAAAACAGCAGCAGCGGACAGCAAACATAGTACGGTCCAAGTCCCACATAAATAATTAACCAGAAAAAGTGGTTTAGTTGAAAAGAGGAAAAACTTGGGGGAAATATGTTCAGTTGATAGTGCAAGTATTGAATACAGTGTGTAGGTAATTTAAAAGTCCTCTCTATAAAATAATTGTTAACATGATTCAGGTGAGCGCACAGTGAAAAAAAGATCTCTGGATGATATTGTTTAGGTGGAAACAAATTAATATATCAGACAGAATTGTAAGGTGTAGTTAACTGCATGCTTGAGAGCTGATTGAAACATTAAACAAGTTAATGAAAGGCTGATGAAATCATTTATCTCATGTCCTTATCTTAAAGGGGCACTGCAGCATTTTTGTATGTTTGCTTGTGTATGAACATTGCTGATTAATGTACTGTTTATAATGGAATACATTGCGTACATTGTGTAGCCAATTTTGCCATCTAATAAGCCATACATAATATCAGCTTGTATTGTGACGACCCACTTCACTGACGTAAGATTTAAAGTCTACGCAGTAGGCCATTTCAATCACCTAAATTGTCTCATCTTGAGGCTAATGTTTGTCCCACTCAGATTAGAATCTCAAAGTCCACATCTGTTTTCCTGTAGGCCCGTCAGATAGGATCATCAAAAGACTCTCTATATACACACACATGTACGCAGAAGTTTTATCATGACATTTTTGTAAACATAGGATGAGTTTGCTTTCCGAACTGGCTCCTCCCCAAATTTGAAAACGTTGCCAGTTTAGCCTGAAGGACATGGGCCTTTTTCCAAAGCTCCAAAGGAAACATGACAGTCTGAGCGGCCAAAAGTCTGACACTGACGAGCCAACGTGTCAAAATAAAAGCTATCTGTAATTTTAGCTTCCTTCATTTTAATGTCACGTTAGAACAAGTGTGTTGTGAATAAAAGAACAGCAAGAAACTTTTTTACAATTGATTCCTTTCCATTTTCTATATGTAGATAACTAACCTCCAAATTTCATTTATGGTTCTGTTTCCAGTTCTATAAACCAGAAAAAAGATCATCTGGCTAAATTCTAATATATTAATTGAAGGAACCATATTATTTTTGTGAATGATCTTGTTAATGAATGCAGTAAGTGTGTGTGGAAGAGTTAAATGTATGTAGTTTGTTCATGAGTTATTAGCATGTTGATGTTGTTTTTGTTGTTATTGTGTCTATCATTGTTAAATTGTCTAATGTTTGTTGTTATGGATTATGCCTGTTAAGTGTCTGTCAAAATATAAACCAGGCACAGGTAAAATGTATACATTTTTGTTCACATTCAGACGGCAGCTTGGCATAAAATAGCAAATGTGCAGAAGCAGACTTTCACTAGTGTGTGGGCTAATGGTTGTGTGTATTCATATCCCACTTTAGGCCCATAGTTGCTGGGATAGGTTCTAGCCACTCTAAACTACTTGGTATGTTGGATATGCTTTTTAATTTTACCTATATATTGCTTAGTATTCACAAACCTATCTATTCTATTGTATCCTCTAAATGTGCCCTGCATTTTGTTGACATAAAAATGCATATTTTCTATTTCTACAGCACCACCAGCCTTGCAAATGCTAATGTGTCCGGCAGCTCTTCTGTTTGGTATCAGCACTGATGATGGTGCTGCCGAATTCCTGCCTTCAGATTGACTAAGGCATTATCCTTCTGCAAATATCACCAAAAAACAAAAACAAACAGTAACTCATTTACTCACTGGTTTTGAGGAAAAAAAGAAAATAGTAACATCAGAGCAATTTCCGTTTCAACTGCTGTATGTGAAGGCACTGCCAATTGCCTTGCTGTGTTTGTTTGATATTTTATGAGAATCATGGATAGAATTTCTGTCCTCCTGTAGTAAGTCTGATGTTGTAATTGGTGTAGAGTTGACTGTCTGCATCCAGGAAATAATATAAAATTATTATTAATAATTGTATTAAGAGGTCTAAACTCCTAATGAGTCTAGGTTCAAGTCTAGGTGTGGGTATTACATCTTTAGCATAGCATGATGCAAATTCTGAAATGAATACAGAATGCAGAAAAGCCGCATACTAGTGAAAAAGAGTTTGAGCCTGGAGCTAAACTTTAAGAAAATTACTTATCTTGAGACAGCAGAGATGTAAACAAAGCAAAGTGTCCTGCACAGTTGAAAACAGGACTTGACACAAGCTAACAAAGATTGTGTGTGAGTAGATTTAGGGAGCTGCAGCTCAGAAACAGATATGTTGATCAAAACTGACAGCATTAACCGCATTAACTGTGGGACAGCGAGAGCTCCTCACCACACAACAACAACAAACTAAATGTGGACTGAGCAGGTATAGAGCTGATCTGATATGAAACTAAGCCTAAGCTGTCGTCCCCGACAGCAAGGGTTATATCTGCGAAACGGCCCCATACGTCTGCCACAACTGGCGCCAACGGGCATCTTGAACAGACATTGTGTGATTTTTAAGGGTTATTGTTAACGAGCAATTAAGAGGCCCCGCCCCCAAACCATGACAAACATGGGAAGGGTCTATTTTCATTTTGATTTGTCTGGATGTTTGTGAAGAATATCTTTGCTAATCTTGAGGTAACTGGCATCATATTGGTCAGATGTGTTCAGGGCCGGGGGGTAATTAGGTATTTCAGATTTGAGCCTAATCGGGCAAAGTATGTGCAAGTTAAAGACTGTCAAATATACCTGACCTCCCAAATTCAATCCAAAATGGCCGACTTCCTGTTTGTTGTAGGGTGGGGTCATAATAATATTTTATGTTGGGTACACTGTAGAGAATCACTGTACCAAGTTTCATTGCTCTCTGCCAAAGTAAGAGTGTCCAGGGTCCATGTTATGTCATAAACATGGGGGCGCTATAGAGGCATTCTTTATTTGACCTCTGTAATGTGCCTTTGTACATTAAGTATACAATTGCCCGGATCAATGTGCCAAAATTCATGAGATTTTATTGGCTCAATAAAAGTGCATCAAAACATTAATTAGTGAATTATTTAATTGTCATTAATCGAAGATGTACCAAACTCAATCCAGTTCTGCATCTTCATGAAATGTACCGGTGTGCAACAGTTAAAAATGATCCAGCTAAGACTTTTTTAGTTATTGCGTGCACAGTTTTGGCCCATTATTAATTAATTACTTAAATAATATTCATCGTAGAAGTACCCAAATCGATACAGTTCTGCGTCTTTATGGTATGTACCTGTGTGCAAATGTTGAAAATTATCTGGCAATTCGTTTTTGGGTTATCGCATTCAGAGCTAGGATCTGCGGATGCGGACCGACGTGATTCCATAATATTGTTTTTTCGCCGATATAATTATGACAAGATTACCTAATTTACATCATAGAACAGAGTCGGTGGCACACAACTAGACCTGGACCGATTCAGGGTCCTTCTGTGTGGAGTTTGAATTTCTCTCCGTGTCTGTGTAGGTTTCCTCCGGGAACTCCAGTTTGCCCTACCACTAAAAACATGTACAATAGGTTCCCCATTGGTGCCAGGACTCCACTGAAATGTCAGTGGGACTGGGACTGGTCCTGGCTAAATAAAGATCTTTTTTATTATTTTTTTTTATTTAAAGGAACTTGCAGACTCCATCTTTAAGTGTGACAAACATATATATATATATATATATATATATATATATATAAAAATCATGCATTCCTCAAAACAATTTACACTCACTTATCTAGACATAGTTGACTTTTAACATCTGCTGCTCATTAAAAAGCGCCATTCACATATCGGGCAATTAGCTCCGGCTTTCTTCTATCAGAGGGCACCAAATTTTCCACAACACATGGCCATCTGTCACTCCAATGATATGCAGACGTTGATGTGTTTGGTGATAAAATGGTACCCGGGCCCATCCCGGTGACATATTGCCGGAGAATCCTGTTTACAGAGCTCATAAGGCTGTGAATAGACGTTTGATTCTTCCTCATTTATTCAGTCGGAGCTTGTTGGCAGCACATAAAAGACATCGGGGGTAATGAGTCGATGCACCGTGACCGTTAGGAGCTGAGCCAGGAGCAGACAGCAGGGCCAAAAAGACCCAACTGGTTTTGGAAAATTAAAAAGGTTCTTAAGATTTCAAGAGCATTTGTTTGAAAAGACAATAATATTAGTATCCCTGACTGTGGGCTTTCATATGTCCGCTGTTGTAAGACAGGGGAAAGACAGGAGCAGACATGAGCAGACAGGAGCAGGCTGGAGCAGCAAGAGCAGGCAGGAGCAGGCAGGAGCAGGCAAGAGCAGGCAGCAGCAAGAAAAAGTAGATGGGTGCAGGCAGGAGCAAGAAGTAGATGGGTGCAGACAGGAGCAAGCAGGAGCAGGCAGGAGCAGACAGGAGCAGACAGGAGCAGGCAGGAGCAGGCAAGAGCAGGAAGGAGCAATAAAAAGTAGATGGGTGCAGGCAGGAGCCGATTAAGAAAAATATGTGTTTTATAGGATTCCAAGAACTTTTGTTTGAAAAGACATGCAGACAATAGCATCACATACAGCTGTTGTCATAATATTGTGGATAAGTCTATTTCAAAGGCTAGAAACCTAATAGAAGTATAAACGCAGAAGAGGAAAAAAAATAAAGAAGCATTTGGAGCGCATAGACCCCCGCCAAGGCAGCTCATTTCCCCCTCTTAAACTAAACAGTGCTAAATAGATTCTACTGTGGGACTGGACATCCCTGCGGAAAAATTGATAATACAGACTTTCTTTGTTTAAATTAATTACCTCAATTCAACATCATTCAAATCATCTTCATACAATAAGAGGTTAACAGAACCACAAAAACAACAGTAATATCTTATCAAAACAACGTCATCTGGCACAGCACATTGTCTCAAAAATTACTGCTGCTCATTTGTTTACTTAGACCATACATCTAACTTGTAGTACTTGTGTTTTCTTTTAATGGGGGCCCCTGTTGGCTGTGTGTTGTAGGCTATCAGATGGCTTTAAAGAAAAAAAATCCAGACAGCGATCCGGATCACTCCCAAAATCTGATCAATTGTTCCTTGTGTTATTTCTGACCTTCCCACAAAATCTCTGCAGTGGTATTTGAGTAAAGTTGTTAACAGACAGACAGATTAATGCTACTGAAAACATTACCTCCTTGGCAGAGGTAAAAAAAATAAAATAAAATGATTAGTGGCACTTCAACATTTCAACAGTTGTCTACACTACTGGCACTGACAAAATGTTTCAAGATTGTCACTTAAGTCATTTTATGCATTCATTTACACACACTCATTAAGTGTCTTGCACAAAGACACAATGCCACCCCTTCAGTTGTAGGACGACTGCACTACCACTACCACAACTGTCATATTTTTGCGTGTTTTCTTGTTTTTTTCATTGGATTTAAGTTGACCTTGACCCCTATGGACATAAACTGGGACACACTAGTGGCAGATTCAGCTGACCTCCTACCACTGTGGCCAAGACAGTCTGCCAAAACATCACTGACCTCTGATGCTCAGTTCTCCAGTCACTTTGAGATTTTAAGCAGTGGCTCATAAAATTGGTTTATAGTATCTTTTGCAGTTAAAGTCTCTGATTAGTTTGGCCTGGTTTAGACCTTGTTTAGACCTTGTTTAGACTCAGTAAATAGTTGTTTATTTCTTAGTTGTTTAGTTTTCAGTATAATCCTATGTTTAGACCAGTGGTTATCAAACTGCTCCCAGAGAGCCTCTAGGTCAGGGGTGTCCAAACCTTTTTTTTCACTAAGGGCCACATTGTCAAAAATGTATACGGAGGGCCACTCGCTCAGATGACCCAAAGCCCCCTACAGTTGTACCCATTTACTCTCTTATAACCGATCAGGAGTGCTTTCATTGTAGTTGGATTATGTAAAGTCCCAAGACAATTTGGGCCAATTGAGAGGTTAGCTTGAGGGCCACAAAAATTGCTCTGCGGGCCGCATTTGGCCCCCAGGCTATAGTTTGGACACCATGCTCTGGTGGTCCGCGAGAAGATGTCATAAAGACATTCGGTTTAATTCAGTGTTTCTCAAATGACCCTATGTCTCTCACTACAATTTATAAGCAAAAATAAGTTGACCTCAAAAATAGCCAAATGCAGCCCTTTATTGAGACACAGACCCTTTGCCTAACACTACACAAACATACCCTATTGTCTCAGTCTCTATATGGCAAGCTTAGGTGGTCTGCAAATATTTACATTCTGCAAAAGTGGCCCTTGGTTTGGAGAAAAGACTGGTTTAGAGCGTGTTACTTCCCGGTTTAGACCTTGTTACTTCCTGGTTTAGACCTGGTAAATTCATGGTCTAGATCAGACCTGGGCAAAGTGCAGCCCTTGACCAGTCCATGTCTGGCCCACTGAAGGCTTGGTTAAACAATAATCATACCTATCATAGGAATTGTATTGTGTAATGACTCATTTTGAAGACATTTAAATCCACAGTTCACCTTTGTGTCTCACATGTCACTGATGGCAACATGGCAATGCATTAGTTTCCCATGTCCTATTGCATTTATTAATTGTATAGTGAACTCTAACATCATTTGTGTAGTAGTTTGGTTGCTCATCTCGATCTCATCTCTTGGTTATTGGCCCTCCACAACAGTCTCGGTCCCAATGTGGCCCTCAGGAAAAAATAAATGCCCACCCCTGGTCTAGATCCTGGCCTGTCCTGGCTTAAATGTTGATGTAATATGCTGATGTAATAGTTTGTAATTGTATAGTACATTAAAGAATAACAAATGATCAATGACAGTGAAATGTTTCCTTATACTTGGGGATCCTGCATGTCCTGAAGGAGGCAGTGATCCTTAGAGAGCTCTAAATCAAATCAGCTCAGAATCAATACAGTCAGGTGTAAGGTCACCTCTGGCCTGTGGTTCTAACAAGGACACTGATCAGGTTAATACATGGGACCAGAGGTGGGTAGTAATCAGTTCAATTTACTTTAGTTACGTTTTGAATAAATTAAAAATACTTCTAAGAATAGTATTACAGCACAATATTTTTATAATAATGTAATATTATTTTTAAGTAACAGTACTTTTACCACCTCTGTGTCATGTAAGAACAGCTTTATGTGAAAAATGTGATGATGTGGAAATTCTGTTCCTTGTGCCTTCATTTTCCAAAATGATTTACTTTTTTAGTTTATCTTTTGAAAATCTGTTAGTTTTTTCCCATCAAAAGTAAACAGATAATCTGACATTATGTTCAAACAGTTACTCAGGACTTTTACTTTTCTACTCTTACTTGAGTTTTTATGTGAATGAGTACTTTTTACTTGAGTAATTTTATTTTGAAGTAACTATACTCTTACTTGAGTAAAGAAAATTATTGGCTACTCTACCCACCTCCGCATGGGACACACGGACCAGTAATATCTGTTTGTAAATTTGAGCAATTTGAGATTTTACACAATGTATAGTCAACAGCAGACTGCAATACATTTTCAATAAATTAATATTGGCTACCAAAGAAGGCTAATCATGAGCCAACAAAACTGTATTGAGATTTAGCCATTTTTAAGAATGAGATATTAGCACAACTGAGAGGTTACAGCAATGCAGCAGCTAACAAAAATTCCTGTAAGATTCTTTTTACTTTTGACCTACTTGTGAGAGAACACCTATCCCATTGTGCATCTAACGGGCAGTTTACACAATCAAAATAAAGAATATTTAAGTACTACATATAGCCTTTTATGATAAACATTGAAGAAAGAAGATCCAGTCCTTTACTCTAGGCTCCCCTTGTGTGGCGTACTGTCCTGAGCTGTGCAGTGGTGGTGCTTCTGCCCCAGGGCGGGTTCATTGACATCCTGCTGAAGTCCATTGATTGTGTCTTTACAGTCTGCCCCGTGTAATGGTCCCCGATAGTTCACGTCAGTGCCACTGTGTCAGCACCAGGCGACACAAATGTGCTTCTCTCAACACTTTTACATGAGCGCTTAAACCACCAAACTTTATAGAACAGCACTTAAAGCAGCTCGGGACCATGTAGTGCAGTTCACAGTTGTAATGAGGCGGCTGTGGCCCTTGGTGGTTGAGAAGATGGAACAATAACCAGGAAGTTAGTTTAGTACGGCAAGAGACTGCACCCACATTACATATGTTTGAATGTGTTTTTGTGATAGTTTGGTGGTGTCGGACTTAGGCTTTGGTTAAAAATGTAGTTTACTAGCCTGGTATACAAGTCCTGCCTACATTTTTTTCAATAGTGGGGCCTGGTCCCTTGCTCGTAGTGACTTATTTCTTGCCGATTTTGCGGACTGACCAATCACGAGCCGTTTATGAGCCACAGCAGTGTGTGTTTTGTTGATGTGTCATAAACAAACTTTGTTAACGTGATTTCCTCATTAACAACAGGCTGTGTGTTGTATGTGTGGCTTTTTAGTGTCATGTATGGTGTTTCTGATCTAAACTCGCCCTTAAAATTGAGTGCAATCAACAAGCGACCAGACATCTTTGTATAGAATAGGAGTGGACTAAATTAAGTACAACACTAGAGATAACATAACTAGATAACAAACTAGAGATAAACACAAACCATCACTAATCCAGTTTTGAACCAGTTCTAAACCAGGTCTACACCAGAACTAAACTAAGTCTAAACCACAGCACTGAACTAGGACTAAGCAGGACAAAACCAGGTCCACCAGAGAGAGCCCACGTACCACAGTTTGAGAACCGTTGTACTAAAGGGCACAAAAGGAACATTTATTAGATAGGATGTGAGTGTCAGTACCAATGGCATAATGCAGATGCTGGGATGTGTTGTGTGTGAAAGTGATGAGATGCAAAAATAAAGACAAAACTCAAATATGCATGATTGAGATGAACCAGGCCTGCAGCCCAGCACCGACAGAGCAGAGAGAGAGTGTGCCAGAAGGGAACAGACGGAGCTTTTGTAAACTCTGTGCTCCGGATCCACAGCGGCCTTGACCTGCACAGAGTTGGAGCAAGAGGGCAGGCATGACCCCAATACTACTAACACCCAGCCCACCAGGCCTAGGGAAATAAGAAGTATAACATAATATAACTGAGACTAAGTGTAACCAGCAAA
This sequence comes from Philypnodon macrostomus, assembly GCA_036025475.1. Lineage (NCBI taxonomy): Eukaryota > Metazoa > Chordata > Actinopteri > Gobiiformes > Eleotridae > Philypnodon > Philypnodon macrostomus. The sequence continues at coordinate 14,629 of JAVQKC010119154.1, forward strand.
TATTCCTTGCACAGTTGAATTGGAGCACGGGAGGGACAACTGTGTGGCTATAACCCAGAGGAACATAGTGGTTAAAGGTTACATGAATACAAATATAAATACAAACAATCTAACTAATAGTAAGCTCATATGGGTGGACTTTCCCTGTTAATGCTTTTTTCCTGGACCATAAATCCTCTTAGTCTGTTGACCTTGTGTGCTGAGAGAGTTTAATCCTGCTCCTCTTCAGCTTCACCCTGTGTCACCCTGCATCAACCTGCATCACCCTGCATCACCCTGCTTCACCCTGCTCCCGCTGTGAAGGGCGCAGTTGACCTCAGATCGTATAGGCAGAAGGATGATTGATTCCAGGTTTGAAAATGCAACACAATGCATTTTGATGTCTTTATTTAACGCTATTCGGCTGTTTCACCAAATAAATACGGTGACCAGATGTCCCACTTTGCGTCAACGTGCACATCATTTGCCGTTTAAATGCTGGTGTCTCACAAACTGAGGCTGTGTCCCACATTTTGACCATTACCAGCATGATTACATAATATTTATTTTGGAAACAAAAAGATACTTCTGAGGCATACATGATGAATACATGGATTCACTATTTCAGCTTATTCCCTAAGAGGCATATTCAGAGGGCCCAGACTTCCTTTTTCTGAGTAATAACTTAACTTAAATCCCATTTTAGTGCAGTCCTGTGTGAGCGCATTAATACTTAACATCCCTTGTCCTTTGTGCAGTCAGGCCACGGTCACAGCTCACGTGTTCTCGTCCATCACAGATATGAATAAATATGAATATCGAATGCTCAACATGCACATTTATAGCCCGTTATTGACTCACTCACATGTAATGTAAATGTACTGTGCACCCCCGAGGCAAACAGAGGTTAAACTAGGAGCATGACGGGTTGTGGACAAGGGCAGAGTTGCATTTACTAGTTAACCCTTTAATGTCCACTGTCATTGGGGCACTAATGTCAAGAATCAAACCCTGCACTTTTAGTTTGTTTGTTTAATTGATCGTTTTTTTGGCCTTTTGGCTTCATTTGACAGGGCAGTAGATCAACAGGATATCAGGGAGATTATTATTAAACTTTTTTTATATAGGAAAATACACAATGAGATCAGAGTGCCCTGTTAAAACACACATAGATAAAGCACACACACAAAAACAAAACAAGAAATACAATTTACATTCAATCATTCATAAGCACATACAACCACAGAGTTACTTAAAACAGGAACATCTGTGTTGTTGGTAACCCTTCAAATTATTAAAAGACACAATTCTGTACCACTGTAGTGAATTCTGTGCCTTATTCCACAGATACAGCGTAAAATAACTAATCTTTTTTATTATCACGGGATTAAAAAGTTTTGCAACCTGAGTTAATAGTTCAAATATAAATTAGTTGTTAAATAATTGGGCAAGATGTCAAGAAGTGCTTTATATATAAACAAAAGGCATTTTTGTTCTCTTCTAGCATCTAGTGAAGACCATCCAACTGTAGAATATAGACCACAGTGATGTCTGGGGGGGATGACTGGGGAGTGACATTAGCCGGATTCAAACTCACGTCACCGGGGCGAGCATTGTAAGCTCTGAATTATGGCTGGGCGTATTTTTTGTCACAGAAGACTGCTGCTAACAGTGTCTTCAACAAACCTCTTTAATTACAACTTCAGTGTATATCCATTCCATCCAGTGTTAATCATAATACTTCATATTATATATTATTATTTTGTATTAATACAAACACTGTCATTGTTACAGTAAAAATGATGGTGAAGAGCAGAGCATAAATTAATCTACTGTGTTCCCAGATGAAGCAGATTAGATTTTAATTGCCATATCACCCACCCCGACTCTGAACATGGGCCCCAAGCGCAACCAACCGAGCCCAACCGCGGCCCAGACTGTAGCTCGCTACCAAATGGTTGATGAGTTAAATACCTTCAAACTTAAAAAAAACAAAACAATAAAAGGTAAAATTACAAGTAAACAAGTCATGTCAAGTCAATTGTGTATGATAAAACACATTTTCACACTGGATTCCAATACTTTAAATTAAATAAATGTATATTGTATTTAATAAATGTTAGTATAGTAGTTATCTGTAGATTTGTATCCCATTTCTGTGAATTATATGGTAGTTTGGTTATTTTTGGAGTTAATTTGGTCCATTTCTCTACTATGGGCGTTTAGGTGCCTTTTAGTCCTATTTTTTTTTTCTAAATACCAGGACCTTATCAGCACTGGGGATAACCAGACCAACTCAAAACCTAGAACAATACCATGATCAAATCAGTACCAAAACCAGAACTAAACCAGGACACAACCACCAGACATAACAGTTGAGCATTGAGAAGAAAAGTAGAAATAACCTAGATCTGAGATAAACCAGAGCTGACACCGAGGCATACCTAGACAGTCAACTATTCAGTTTCACATTCTTTTACTGGGGATTTTTTTAGATTTACCATTTGGTCTTGAACGGTGGGAGGAAAATGGAGTACTTGGGGAGAACCCACTGTAACACAGGGAGGACAGTTCTTTTATCTATACTAGAAAGAAAAACATTCAGAACCATTATTTGAAGAACACTGACTCTTACTTTAGAGCAGGCACTCCCAAAGTCAAGAGGGCCTTGGCTCCTTCAATATTTTGAAAATCGCCCATGGCCTCCTTAATGCTAAATCTATCAAAATACAAAACCTGATTATATATTTTATCAACTTTTTATTTCTAGTGAGGTATCTAGCCCCCCCACAGGCCTCGCTCACCCGGCAGGTTCTTTTAGCTGATGTAGAGTGTTGGAGAATCATTCAAAGACCCTCTGGTAGAATAATATAGTTTATTATAGAACAGAGTGAAGCCAATTACGGACAAGGTCTGGGTTTCCTCTAGCCAATCTCGAAGAGCACACACTCCGAACAAAGGACTTCACAAGCATTTATAGATTCTATAGGTACAACCCACTTGGATGACCAACTCTGGATGTCTCAATGATGTATACAATAAGTTGGACAAAGTATTTGGACCCAAAGGCAGAGATGGGGAAGAGGCTCAGACACCACACTAGTAAATATAAATAGCTGGAAGAGATAGAACCTTTGCGGACCTTCAGGGAGCCCCAGACCACAGTTTTGGAAACACTGGTTTAGAGAATACACAAATAACTGTAAAAGTTTTTTTTTTTTGTACATGACCTTTTGTTTGCTGTAGTGGACTTTTTACGGTCCCTGGTATTGTAAGTAGATTTAATTAAACAGTGTATTTCTGGCAGTGTAAAGTTGCTTAGACAGTCCTTAAGTGCGGGCCGGTTACAGTTTTAATGATGTTTTATTGGTTACATTCATCAGAAGAGCATCTCACAGAGGTTATAAAGCTCTTTTTCATTAGTTTGCTGACACTGATTTATCTTTATACGACCAGGCCTTAAAAACACAAGTGTCTCGCTGGTCCCCGTAAACCCACACACCTCTGCCGGGCCGCAGAGAAACACAGACTGTATATATAGTAGAGCAGTCAACTTAAAGTGCATATAACAGTAATCCAAAAACATTAATTTGGTCTTACATTAACCATTTCACTTTTCTTAATAACAGGCCAGTGTTTTAGTGTTGTACCTTGACATGTTTCGACTCCTACTGTAGTCTTCCTCAGAAGCTGTCACGTGATCTTGTAGCTGATTTATACAGGTTTTGGTGAGATTGTCCTACTGTCTGAAGCAGTAGGAGAACAGCGCCATCTACAGTCCGACTTCAGAACAGCATCCCAAATGTGGAACAACAAATATGCCCCTTCGTCTCGATTTACCTTTCTGTGGGCCCGCTTCCTGATTTCGATGGCTTCTTCGATCCAATGGTGGTGTTTATTATTTTCGGTTCTGAGGACTTTGGTTTTGTGCCAGTCCATCTCAAGTCGGACTGCAGATGGCGCTGTTATCCTACTGCAAAAAAATCACACTGTACATAATCTAGCCCTCAATGTTTTTCCCTCTTTTAATTAATAAATATTTTTAAATACTTCTACAGTTTATTATCAGCTTGCATTTACACTTACACCAGTGGCATGCAATTAACTGCAAAGTAGTGTCTGAATCCAATCACTATCGGGCTCACTATATAGTGCTGCTCTAGTGAATGAGGGTTTAGAGACTGAGGCGCAGGTTGAGACTGGGATGACTCAATAGTAATGTACTAAATGTGGGACATTAATGTGTTTAAGTGGGAGATAAAAATGTGTACAATCCAATGCAAAGTGAGACATCTGGTCACCCTAGCTGAGACATTGAGACAAAAGATTAGGGCAATTATAGATGTACTATAGATCATGGGTTCTTAACCTTTTTCACTTCAAGGCCCAACATTTCCAGTACAAAGTGGTATCAGGCTTATTTAATTACAACAGGCCTATACATATCTATCTATATCTATATATATCTATATATATATATATAGATATATATAGATATATATATATATATATTAGTGGTGTATATAGTGGTATATTAGTGGTGTAAATTGATTTAACAAAAATAATCTTTCAAAAATGAATCACTTGTGAGCCCTAGGTTGAACATTCATATTGTCCATTGCTGCAAAGTCTTCTGTGTAAACTCAATTTCTACCTGTTTGACAAGTTTAACACTTTGAGACCAGAGACACAACAGGCAGACTCTTTTTTTCAGAGCGTGATGCAAAATGGAATATAAACAAAGCTGAGTGCTGCTTGGTAGTGGGGCTGGACTCGTCAGATCAATAGGGGCATATAGGCTACACCATTATTTGATAAGTTAGCAGCAGTGTGGTTGGGTGCTGTGCTGTAACTGAGTGACCCATATGGTTGGTGTCTTGACCTCAGTTTCTGGTTTGCATC
>JAVQKC010119170.1:0-25617 GCA_036025475.1 Philypnodon macrostomus
AAATAAATAAATAAATAAATAAATAAATAAATAAATAAATAAATAAATAAATAAATAAATAAATAAATAAATAAATAAATAAATAAATAAATAGTAAGTTGGGCTCTAACATACTCCTAAAAAATATATGACATTAGGCTCAAACCTACATGTTTGTGGACTGAACCACTGGTGATTCAACCAATGGTGTGGCACTATTACAGAGAGTGGGCAGGTTTAGGTTTGCCTACATCAACATGCCCTCTTGGCATGAAGCTGCTTAATAGAATGTATGCTGCAACACATAAAGCAGCATAAACTGTCAGATGGCATTTTATTACTTAGTTATAATATTGTAGGTTTGTTGTACACATATCAAACCAGTTTTGCCAGCTTACTGTTGCCCTATGTTGGCCCTAGACCATTAACATAACTAACTGTGAATTGTGCAATTAGATAAATTTGGAAATTTCATTGTTGAAAGTACTCTGACATCCTAATGTTGGCTGTGCTTAGTTGGTACTATCATCATTGGAGTGGAGATGAGATCCAGTGTTTGCACCACTAAGTGCACCTGGTTCAGTGAAATGGCCTCATATTATTTGGCTGTTAACAACCGGGCAAGGCAACCATCAGATCTAATGACCCTCTGGAGATGGCCTCATCTCCCATTACTGAGCCAGAGTCATGTTTAAAAGTGGCCAGGCTCAAGCCTTTGACTCATACACTACAATTCCTAAAACAGAGCAGCTTGAGTTGGACTAATGCACAATACATGCATTTGTGTTCAAATATAAGCAGTGCAAGTGCTTTTTTGTTTTCTGTAAATGTAATTTTTTTTTTACTTACTCTAATAATGTGTTTTATTGGGACTCATTCAATTAAATCACCTGTCAAGAGCATGTAAACAACAGCAACAGCTCTTATTCAGGGAATAGTTCTCATAACTGGCTGCCTGCTCTTTCTTTGAGTTTATTGAACTCATCTGCCAATAATTCTTTTTAGTAGCACCATTAACTTTATACAATTATTGATATGTCTACAAGAAAGATACAATTCTCTCTACATTCCTTATTACTGTATTGAGAGGAATACACAACATGTGATAGTAGGACTTCAAGACTCAACAGTGCAACTACAGCTAAGCAATGCCCACAAATTAATGGCCCAAAATAATCTTAAGGTTATTCAACTGTTTTTGGATGTGGCATGGGTGGATCAATGGAGAATAGCAAGACTAATATGAGACAATAGTAAGTCAACAGATAATTGTGTTCTTGAAGCGGATGGGTAATGGCAGATCTACCTAATGAAACAGCCAGTTGGTGTTTTGTTTTGGGAGGGGTTTAAGAATGAAATAGCTAATATTGTACCATGGCATTGAGCAGCAAGTATATATCAAAGTGAAGTATGCTGGGATAATGAGCCCCACACCTGCGGATTGTCATTAGCCTGCACAGCAATGAGAGTCATCTTTAAAATTGCTACATGCACAACTTCGAAATGTCGGACACAAAGGGGAGCCTGTTTGTGTGCCCCGCAGAAGAAACACTACCCCATGTCTAACCATCCAAGTGCACAACTCAAACGGAGAGCTCACTATGGTACGATAGTTTGAGAGATTTGAACATTCAGATAGCCAATATGGTGTATGATTGAACTGCTCTGACTAATGAACATGATAGCCCTAGTGAAAGACATATATGAACACAGCTTTACTGGACAAATGAGACTCTATTGCTACTTCTATATGTTAAATCTTAAGATATAATTGTTTTTTAATTTATTATATACACTATTTATTCATACATAGTAGAGTGTACATGGGCATAGTCGGTTTTTGTTCTTGCAAGATGATATTTTTTATGGTTTTAACTTTTTAATTGTCTCATACATAATGAAATTACATTAGGCACATTGCCAAAGCAGACCACACCAGAGGGAGAGAAACACAACTGAAAGGTTTGAAATTAGCTTTAAAAGTGTAATAATAACAACACTTGGGCACTCATTAGATACAGCCTCTTAAGTCTCTGCTATCCCACCATCCCTATTTGAAGTGTGCTTCATATTTCTGTAGTGTCTACACTTTTTACCTGAAAGAGTAGCCGATTACCATTTCAGAAACAAACAGTGTAAGGCAGGAAGAGAATTGTCAAGCTTTTTATATCAAATAGTTTAGTAATACATAACAACAGACTGCATCCTAAGCACAGCTATGCTTCAGGCAAAACAATTACCTCTGTTTGTCCAATGTGATAAAACTGATCAAATGCAAATGTGAAAAATGCAACTTTGCATAATACAACTTTACTATATGCACACTCTGGCCACTTTTTATGTAGAGCTTTAAATAATTGGTGGCATCCGATGTGGCCCATCTGTGTCATGTTAAGACATTTCTTCATTAGACCTTGGCACCAACAACCATACTATGTTCAAATTAAATCACCTTTATTCTTCAGTCTGATCCATGATTTGAACCTTAGCAGGTTTGTCTTGGACATACAGTATGTGCAGGGCCAATGGCGTGATGCAATGTGAAATGCTGATTCAAGTATACCTATTAAGATATATAATTGTGTTATGTGTTGGTACTTTTACTTTAGTTCCATATGTATAATCAGAAGCGTCTTTATTATCATAGTATTTCTTTGCATGCTTGCTTCACTCATGCAAAGCCCTTTACTATTCACACTGACATCTGTTTTCCTCAACTACTCGTTCCCTTGATGACTGTACAATTATTACTTGAAAACACACATATCCCACTGGATTGTCTAGAGGGACCGAGACATTTCATTGTTTCTTCTTTGCCATCATTGTGCCCCTGTATACGCCAACATTAGTTCAAACAACAGCAATCGTTTATGGGATATAACAAGGTCCAACTGCAACTTCCATGTCATCTCTCGTTCTTTCCCGTGTTTCTTTAGAGAATAGCAGTGCGCGCGGTTCACAATGAAACTATCCAACAAAAGCAGAAAGACGAGGAACAGATTTTTCATTCTTGACCACAAAGGGAGAGTTGTTTTGCCTCTTATCACACGTTGAATTAGCGCTGAGACGGCTGCTACTCGGGGCTCATCATCAACCGTGAGAATGCAGCCTTGTTCTACAAAGGTTAACCTCGGAGGAACCTAACAACTGCAGACTTTTTCATTTTGATGCTTCCTCGTCCCACAGACTGAAGGGCCTCTGGATTCTCTAAGATTTAACCCCTAATATCAGAGGTCACACACCACACTAAAGGCCGCCACTTGTGAGCACTAATGTAGGCACAAAAGGACAATTCTCTTTACCCCCAGCAGTAATTCAAACTGGTTGTTTTATTGAAATATTTGGTACTTTTTGATGATTTATTGTAAAAATAAACTCTACGTTGGCAATTTAATGTGTTTGATACTAGAACTGGACAAATGAGAAAATAATAACATTGAAAATATAATATATAATAATATATATGTGGTAATTATTGTGACTGTTGTATAAGACTAGGCAATATTTGGATACCCTTTTTGACATAAAGTAAGATCAATTAAATTCACGCTCAAATACAGTACAGCAAGTCAAAACTTACATAAGCAAAACTTAAAGACTACCAAAGAATAAACCGGGAGATAAATGAATACATATATATATTGAACACACTGACAGGACAATGATTCTGTCAGTGTCATTTTTTTTACATTATTGCAATATATTATCATTTGTTGTCTTTCAATACAGATAATTAGAATATAATTGTAATAATGTTAGATTTTTAATATACTTTTCAGCTCTTTTTGATGCCATCATTATATCACAAGCCCAATAATAACATCAGAGTCCACAACTAAGCAGTAGTGTGACTCACGCTTCAGCCCTATAGAGTCAGACGTATTTGTGCCTGTGAGCTGCAAGAGTCGCCCAATCAGAGCTCAGAGCCGGGCTAAGCTGCGTGTTGGGCCCCAACAATGGCTCCCAGGGGTCCTACTCATGGTCCTTGGGTCTCAACCGTTTTTTTTTTTTTTTTTTGTCAACTGCGGCACATTCTAATGAGGTTCCTCAATTCACATTGCTTCATTCGACAGGTGTGATTTGCCCTCCATTCATGGGCTGTGACATATTGGGCCAACGTACCAATGTTAAATGTATTCTATTTTGATGGCCAGCATGTTTTTTGTGTGTTTGTTTGTAACCTATGTTCTAGATATGGGGCTCTTTCTGACAGATTTGGACTACACAGTGGCATTCTTGAGCTAGAGCTGTCTCCAAACTTCTTATATGTTCCTTTTTAGTCTGTATCAGTCTATCATTTGTCAGACCCTAGCTTATATAACTCTCAGCTCCATAAGATACCATTTGCATCTACCTCCATCCCGATGTGTCCAGGTTCAGAGCTTCCAACAGCGGGGTACTTTAACCTACCTACAAATCCAGCGTAGTGCGTGGTGCGTTATTTATGAGTAGATGTGATGTGAGAACGCCGCCCTTCCCATTTCACGGCTGTGGATCTGGTTTAACGATAAATAGAAATCGAATTCACCCAGAGCAGCGATAAGAGCTTAGGATGGTACCAGCTACCGAGGGGGGGTCACTGTAGGCATGGCTTCCACGGTGCACGATTCTCAAAGCGCTGTTAATCTCTTACCTATGTGACAAAATCGCTCGGTGAAGACATGACAAACAAGCAAAAACGCTCTGCCTAGCCTGGGCGCTGCTGGTAAGTGTATCCCCGGTCCATTTAGCGCTCTCCGCTGCATCATGTTTGGTCTGCAACCTGGCCAAAATCACACTTAAAAAATTAACCTTACCATGCTGGAGACACATCCGATGTAGCAGGCCTGTCCCGTTGACAATTCATCAATATAGCGTGGAGTGCTCCCAAAAAGCCCAACTGATTCTAGTTCGTCTCCTGCTCGTCACGGGTGTGATAATAGCAGTATGAGCGTATTTCCACTGTGTACGACGCGGTACGGCAAAATCCTCCTCCTACTCGGTGCTTCTAGGTGCTGTCTCTCCCGCTTCTGCTGCTGCAGCTGCTCACAATTTCTAAAGCGCATACACACATGGATTACGAGGCAGTCGCCCAAGATGCCCATTAAACTCACGTACACCTAATTGAACGTCGCGCGGGAAGGATCCGTGGGGAGAAATTTGTGAAATAGTCCCCGGACGCACAGCGATAGTGGGGGACAGATAAGGTGACACGAGCCACACAGCCGCCGTATCTGCTCCTGCCGCTACTGCTACTGGGGGAATGACAAGCCGAAGCGAGCTGCGGACTCTCTCACCGTTTACTATTACGAGCCTGAGCAGAGACGACTGTATGGCTGCTGCCTGAGAGCGTGCATGGTCGCCCCCTTTAGATGGTCTCTAAAGGCACACGCTCTACATTAGCTTTTTCTGTAAGTGCAGATAACCAAAAAGTCTGGATTTAGAGAATGACCAATAATTTTCAAGTTAAAGCATTGATTCACTTGGAGAGAGTGCAGTTGGATATTAGATCATTATCAAACTAACAGCAAACCAACCAACCTCCTCACATGCAGTGATCCCCATATTATTAAGGCATAGGATTTTCACATGATAACCCGAAGCCCCCCCCCACCACCACCACCACCACCACCACCATAGGCTTGGGAGTGGTACAAAGAGTAGGCCCTTTGAACGTGTGACTCTTTGTAACTCAAGAATTAGTTTTTTTTTTTAGTATTTTGCACTTCGATGCGATGACCAACCCCTTGCGCCATTTACCAATTAATTGAATAAAACTCACCCAAAAATAATCCAGACACATTTCTTCTCTATTCTCTTCTAACCACTATCGGTAATTGCTGAATGTGAGCACATCTTCACACGCTAAACCTATCATTATATTTTGACAATAGCATTAGATCATTAGTACAATAAGGCTCATTAGAGTTTACTAAAAACACCTGGGCAGCGTTATGAGACACAACAATAGTCTCCTCTCTCCACAGTACTCAATTAAATGATTCAGTGCCTGTTTTATGGCAACATTTCACTCAACCTTTGCCAAACCTCTGACACTAAAGTTTAAGAGGTTACCAAGAAAACACCATCTGCCTTGTCCCGTCAGACGGACCTTTGTCTGGCCCATGGTGGTGATCCTAAATACACTGCCATATACTTATCTCCAAGTCTAGATTCTGCTTGTGGGTTAAAAGGGGCTGGTCAAGAGTTCCTGGCCCGGGAAGTGTGTTTGGTCACCAAGAGAACAAGAGAGGGCCCATGTGTGGCCTTTAATTCACGCTATTGTCTGCCAAAAAGCAAATCTTGGCGGGGCCTGGGGTCTTACCGCTCAAAGGCGGTGAATGGATGAGTGAAGAGTTAAATATGCTTTCAAATGTAAAACTCTAGTCTGGCCCCGTATTGTGGTGGGAATGGGAGATTTGCTGTTGATCCGGGCAACAGGAGGAGGAAAGGTTTTTGAGAAGAAGGTGCATTCAGGCTTATATGTTTGCAGGTGGTGGCTTGTGATTCACTGGTTATGCACTGATTTCCATGTGGCCCCATGTGTGAAATATAAATGACAGAACATTGCATCTTGTGGCTTGGAGAGAAACTAGGAGCAGAAATGCAAAGTATAGTTTTCGCAATTTGCCATGTGCATATTTATGACCAACAATAAGATACTTTGGATGTCCAGTGTTTCATTGGTTAATAGGTGGTTGGGTGCAGCTTTTGTATTAGTGGTTTGTCAATTTTCTGTACCTGAAGACAGTCTAGCAACTAAGAGCCTCAGGCGGGATATACCCTGGCAAATGGCTATTTAGTCGCAGGGTTGACACAAATATGTTGCCATAAACAAACAGATTAACTGTTTACTCTCAGATTCAATCACTAGGGACAATTCACTAGGGACAATTCCCCTGACATATGCATATCATTGTGTGATTTTTTTAAATGTATTTGTAAAAAATATAGCAACATACCGTATGTTTTTCATGCAGACTTCACTCACAAAGTTAATTTTACTGAGAGTCAAAAATACCAACCAGTCGATGACAGTTCAGCCTATGTTTCTCAATTTTTTAAAATTAGATAAAACAACACAATTTACCCTTTCTGTCAGTTAAGCCAACAATAACAAAAGAAGTGTCAAATATGTCAACATTTCTGCCTGCTTTGTGCTGGGTGTGAAATAGATGCACTGTGAGATACATTAAGAGATGCAAAAACAAAACAGTGCTCAGTATAAATTATCCAACATAAACATATGCCAGATGTTTTTGTGAAAACTCCAGATGGAGGCACAAAACCTGCTCACATTACAACAGTACTGTATGGAGAAGGGTTAGTCTGAATGAATATGCTGTGGACTAAATGTATCTTAAAATGTATTTTGCACCAGAAATTCCTTATGTACAACCCAATTCTACCCATTTGCTTTTAACCAAAGAACTTTACAGAAAACCCATCTCAGAAATCAAACTGTTCAGCCATAGCAACTTACCCTGTTGCTATGAAGTTGTACTATTACTGTCCATACTGCAACACTCAGTGTTCTTGTAATATTCAAAAGAGAAAAAATATGTTTGCTTTTAATCAGGGCCTGGTGCTGTGACTTAAATTATATGGTCCATAAAATCCCTAATTAGCCAATGTTCAGAGATGGTGTATTTACACAAACTGTCTTCTTTCCTTTTTCAATGTCCTATTACATAAACATTTCTGAATTGGGGACTATCATACATGTGGTTCTGGCTTAGTAATGCCTGGATGTGTGACATTTGGTTTAGGTAAACTAAAACAGACGAAAAAGTAGTTTTTTAGCATGTTAATATGTGTTTGGAAAATGCCATTTTATAACTCTTTCTCCCCCAAACCTGAACATAATGTGGCTGAACACTGCCAAAATCTAAAATGACATCTTGTGTGATTTTTTTTCCCTCTAGCTACATCTACCATTTGTTGCAATTCATCCTGCTGCCTCAAGGGAGAGCGTATCACAGATGCCCAAAACACTGTTATAGCAGAGGAAAATCTAAAATACAAACAATGGTGGCTCTGTACAAAATGGAAAATAGTGTGAACAAATGGTGATCCTGATCCATAATAAAATTCAGTTCATAAATAAGTTATTTCGATAGCTATAGCAAGAAATACATGCTCTGGTCTGATACACCAAATATTTTTGTATGTGTTATTAGTGGTAGGGGAAACCGGAGTGCCCAGAGGAAACCTACACAGACACAGGGAGAACACGCAAACTCCACACAGAAGTGGGACCCCCTTGCTGTGAGTGCTAACCACTGCGCCACCGTGCCGCCTTCTTGGGTTTATATACTCATAAATACTTATAATATAATCAGAATTATATTTAGATACTAAAATATTAAAATGTAACTTTCAGGGAACTCTAATACACTATTTGGAAGAATAATACAGTATTTGAAAGAACATTTGCTGAGGTGAGTAGAGTAGCCAATAATTTTACTCAAGTAAAAGTAAAAAGTAATTACTCGAGTAAGAGTTCTGGTGAAAAAACTACTCAAGTCCTGAGTAACTGTTTGAGCGTAATGTCAGATTATCTGTTTAATTTTGTGGTAATCTGGCAAAAAAATGAAATAAAGATAATAAACAGATTTTGATATTTTCAAAACATAAATAATATTTTAAAAAATTAAGGCACAATGAACAGAATTTCCACATCTTCACATTTTTAACATAAAGCTGTTCTTACATGCCACACAGAGGTGGGTAAAAGTACTATTACTCTTTCTAGATTCACAAGATTTTACTCAAGTAAGAGTACAGTTACTTAAAAATATTATTACCCAAGTAAAAGTAAAAAGTATTGTGCAGTAAAGCTACTCTATGGAGTACAATGTATTTAAAAATGTAATCAAGTAAATGTGACTGAGTAAAAGTATTACCCACCTCTGAACTGTTGTATGAACCTATAATACCAGTTCATACTTTGTACACCTATACTGGCTGACCAATATTTGAGTATTAACAAAGTACTAGATCTAAAGCTTTGGTTAACCTAAGATTAAGAAACATCCATATTAGTTACCACCTATACAACACATTGTTCTTGTTCTTCTGTGGGCAGCTCAAATTCATTTTATAGCCTCTCTGTTTCAGTTTTCCACAATAGACCAACTTGACTAAACCTAACATTGCTGTCATAGGCCGGTTTCTTTGTGTGTCAATCATTCTCACTCCCAATTCAACCTCTTTCAAATAGCTGGCATTTTTGTTTAAGTTAACAATTGAAATTCCACATCCATTTGTTTGTTTGTCCACTTTTGTTTTGTTTTGAAGATTTGTTCCCAGTAAATTGCCAAGCCTGCATACATCACAAGTTCCTTGAATACTGCAAACTTCAGTGCACGTCTCATGCTTGTCAATTCAAAGCAATCCCCCTCAAACTGTAATAGGATCAGGGCTCGTAGCTGCTGCTCTGTGATTGATGAAAGATTAAAAGGATTGTTGAGATTGAAGGCACATTTAACTCCCTGCTGAGGTCCAATTTCTTGTCCTTATGATGGCTGTGGATCCTCTACCATGCAGATGAGAAGATTGCCATAGTGAATGATGACGATAATGTGACATGGTTGGAAGAACTGAGCGTAGTTACAGACACAAGCAGCCATTCTTTAATGCTATTGTCACTAATGATTAGAGGGTGAAGGAAAACATAGAAATGTAATGGTATGGTCTGAACATCTTAGACTGTGAATATACATAATAAAGGCCCTGATATTTCTAGCAATGTCACCTTTTGTAACCTTTATGTTAATGTTTCTGCCACAAAAGGCCCCCTCAGATAGTAAGATATTACTTATGTTATATAAGTCTGATATTAGACTTTAGACACAAGATACAAGACTAAGATATTATTTATAGGCTGTTTACTGAGACTAGGATAATTGAAATGAGACAGGTTGCGGGGGGGTGGGAGCATGTGCATAAAAGGATTTCTAGGTACCGCAATAATTGTCTATGCTTCTTTGTTTAATTTGTCTGCATGAAATTCCTGTCTAAAAGCATACAATTTACTTCTCAAAAGACAAAGGATGCATACTGTACATCCAAATTCAATGACATTCAAGTGAAGAAAAATCCATCCATGTTAGGCCTTTTAACCACCGCTAACCACTGCTTCGTTGTTCTGCTGAATGAAAGTAAAGTTCTAAAACAAGTCAAATGTCAGCTTTGTTTTCACTTGCTGCTTGTGCAAATAGTTATTCATAAAGCGTTTACTGCAGTACATCATTATCGCGGAGTCTTATCTATGAGTAGGTATACAGTACGAGAACATAGCCCCCGTTCAGTGATCATATCCCTATAGTAATTCAGTTATTCACTTTATGAAGCCACCTCATTTTGCTAAGTCGGCCATGGTGGTCACACTGTGCTCTATGTGAATTCCCTGGTCATCCTATTCATCTAAAACTGAAAGGCCAGGACAGATTTGTCCTTGAAATCCTGTCATCACTGTGACCCGCGCCATTACTCTGTGCAAGTGTATGATTAGTGACAACCAGCAGAGATAACGACCGCATGCCCATCAAAATCAAGTCATGGCTTAGAGCCCCGACCATGTTGTCTTGATACAAGCTGAAAGGTAGTGTCAGGGTCTTGGGTCAAGTACACTGTAGTCAAGTCACCAATTCAGCAGGGCATTAAGTCAGCACCTCGGCTAGTTCCCCGCTCATGACATTTATTAGAAAGTGAGCTGGGGAGAAAGGACGTAAATAGACGGCTTCAGAAAAAACGCAAATTCAGGCCGTTTATTCACCAAAGTACAATACACTCATGGACTAATTGTTAGATATCAATGCTCATGAGCTCAAATTGCTAATCATCAAGGCAATGGATTTAGTCCTGTTCAATAAAGATTTAAGTGCCTTGGAAAATTGAAATGGTATGGTGACAGGTATTATGATCTACCGGGACATGAGGGGTTTAAAGAGAATGGTGGTCCTTTGTTAATGCGAGAGGTCATTGACTAGTTTGAGATCAGAGGAAGGGAATACTATAGCTTAGAAAACTATGACAAAACATGAAACCGCACAGGACACTTTAGTTCAAGGTCTGCTTAATAAAGTGGCCAGAAAGTGTAAATATTAGCTGCACTCGACAGACTCTCTAGCCTGGCATACTTTTTGTGCTACTTCTGCCAAACCAAGACACAGGCTAATTTTCAAGTCACAGTCAAGTGCAAGCCACAGAACCCCTTTTTTTTCCCTTAATTTGAACCGATCGTGACAGTTCAAATAGACCATCAAATAAAGTGGTGCCTTATTCGGTTGAAGAGTAAAAGTCCAGTTCATGGTGTGAATTTGAATGTAATCAGGATTTTCGGCTTGTATCGCTCTCTCAAGACCACTCAAAGACATCAGCTATTATCAGGCTGGGAGCAGTGCCTGTGGTCCGTGTGACCTCACCCGTATGTCGTCTCTCTAAAAATGGCAGTCATGAGTGAGTGGCATAGAGAGAGAAACAGGGGCGCTAAGGCGAGGGCTTCTTGTAAATGCATGTCACGAACTAACCATCATTACTTTTACACAAGGTTGATTCAAGTTGCAGTCTTAACATATGGGTCCACAAGCCTCTGGCTGGAGGCTATGTATTTGTTTTGAAGAGCAGCACTCCAAAAATACAACTGATGGAAAACTGGGCATTACGTACTCTGGAAATTGAAAACATATGTAACAACCCTAGAGAAGACAATGTTATGAGCAACCACTGAGCATTTCTCTTTTGGGGAATGTTTTGTAGTCATCTTCCTTACCAATGTGTTATATTGTGCAACAATGCTCAATGTCTATTATTAACATGTTTGGTCATTTGACAGCCAACCTGGTCATACCTGGTGCAAAATCAATAAAAACGTGTGCATGCTCTCATCTGGATGTATTCATTATAATTCAGCCCAAATCAATCCTTTTTTTTATCTTACATTATTTAGAAAGACCTGCTTTAGGTGACATCACCAGCTGACCCATACTGTCCAATTGATCTACATAGCTGTTGAAATGGAAACAAAGCAATAGGAGTGTTTAATGCTATCAGTTTTACGGGCCATATGGTGGACTAAGATAAACAATCACCAGACACCTAAAGACCTATATAGATTAAAGCTTTGGTAAAATCGGCTTTGTGTTAATATTGAGCTATTATGATACTATATTGTATCAAATTACTTTGAAGATAACAGGAACATTATGTTTTAAATTTAACCCATAGCCACAATGTTTTAATCATCAGTTCGGCCAAAGCCAAATCGTTTAAGTAATTAACTTGTGGCCTGTCTTTAACATCAATATTGATAACATGTCGGGAGGCCTTTGTTTGGGTTGAGTCATTGCCCTGGGTAAAGCCACAGATTTACAATAGGCTACAATAGAGTGGGCTTTAACTGAATTTGGACTTGCCATCTTGTGGTCTGCACTATCAGTCAGTGATTACACTATTTTATAAATGGTCCAGCCAGGAGGCTCCCCTGTTACACTCAGCCTGTTAGATAGAGTGCTCGCAAAGTAGGCTGATGTCTCACCTAAATGTAAATGTGATTAAATGAAATGTGTAGGGAATTTATCAAATACATGGCAACTAAAAATGTTAAATATTTAACAAGTCAAGATGAATGCCTAATAAACATGACCCCATAAACCTTTTAATGCCAGAGGTTGGAGAACTGTAGTGAGACTGATTTCAGATCCTGAAAGTCAACTCACTACACTTAAGTAAATAAACACCACATCTAAATACACAAAACACGTCATTTCGATCTTCAATTTATCAGGTACAGAGTCCTAATGAAGTCGCCAGTGAGAGGATATTTTAGTCATGTTATTTGGTTGTTCTACATTTCTGTATCCCACTCTCAGTTTTCAAAATAAAATGCTCTGAAAAACAACACTTCAGCTCCATTTTCTTCCTCAAATTGAAATGAGCAATGTCCAAAGAGACAGATAGACAGACAAACCCATTACTTTAGACCTGAATTAGCACTGATGCAGAAAGCCTTCATTCTACTGAGTATTGACCAGGCCATAGTGCGAGTCTACGCCCACTTGCTTATTATTGCCCGCAGCCAGAGATCGTATGAGATGACCCGAGATGCCACGTGACCCCCATCGCGGGGCAGCACCTGTGAGCTTCCGCCGAGAGTTGTGTTGCTGATAAATGAGCCCGACGGTGATGAGCAACTGATGGAGTGGCTAGCAAAGGTCATGATGCTAGGGGAAGCTGCCATTCTACTCACTCATTTCAATCTGAACCAACCGGGGCCTTTCTTACAAATGCTCGATAACCTCAGCCAAAGGGCACCCGAGCAGAACCAAAATCCATCACATAGGTTCACAGCATACCTATTCTATTATCCTAAGTCATACACAGGTTTAAACTAGGGCTGCTCAATGTATGGCATTTGTCATTTTCACAATATCAGTATTGCAAGAAACGTACGCAGTAATATTATGTTTTTTCATTTAACAGTGATTTACCCAAACACCTTATGTAGTCCTGATTTCGTTATCAGTTGGTATTGTTCTCTCTAGCCAACCTTAGATCCTGGTTTAGCCTTTTTGAGGATTAATTCTGTATTTACCCCTGTCTTAGGTATATAATATTTCACACCCATTTATACGCTGAAATTTGTGTGTAAAAAAAACACCATTCATTTACAGTAGTTGCAATAGTAACGTTATCTTTAAAAAACAAAAGCACCTATAATGAAGTGTGCAGTGTGTGCCAGATTAGACTGCATGCTGCTACTGCTAACAAGGCCCACGGGGGGGTTGGTGTCGATAGCTGCTAGATTCATTGAGAGGCATTATTTATAGTGCTTTTTTGTGTATATTACTTTTCTAGGCACTTTGCAAACAGGTGTTCTGCGGGCATGCTTTCAATATCACAAAGCTTCTAATTTTTGGAAATAAAAAGTACTTTTTGATTACTTTAAATAGCATTTTTCTCTGCCCTATAAGTACTTTACAACTGAGTGCATCAATCATTCACTCCGGTCGTAGGCTGGTCTTGGAATTTGCTTTCTAGCGACAACTGCCATATGACAGCCATACCAAGCGTGTGGTAGTGTCTTGCCCAAGGACTCAACTCCAGTATGATCCAGGCAACCTTGTTGTTAGTGGACAACACGCGACTTACTATGTTGAATATACCAGGATCATTTTAGGCAGACAGAAGATAAAATAATCCATAGTACTTATATAGAACTTTTCAAGATACCCAAAGACACTCCACAGTCACACTACTACTCCTTGTGTAGCCACAGCTGCCCTGCGGCAGAAGCTGCCAGTTTGCACCTACGGCCCTTCCAACCACAAAACACCAATCACACAATCACATACATTCAAAGGCAATGTGGGCTACCCTCTGGTTGCAGTGTGAACGCTTACCCACTGAGCCACTTCCGCATATATGGTGAAGAGATGCACGGGTGTGTATGGTGGCACGGACACCTTGCTGCACATGTGGACACCAGAGACAACTGCCCTGAACACTGTCAGCACTCACCCATACTCATCTGAAGACCGACCTGATAAAATGTCATCTTTCAAATGGTCTAGTGCTGAGCTATAGCGCTGTAGCCTGCTGTCTGCCCCTGGTACGGCTCGGCGGACGGGGAAGGCAGGTGTGAGCACTTTGAAAATAATGCCCTTTACCAGCTCCTGCAGTTTAAAATTTGCATCACAGAGAACAACGGCTAAATGTCAGTGGTCAATCAATTCAAATAATCTAGTCCGTGCAGAATATAAAACACAGCACATCCGTGGTGTTGATAGAAAATGTAATGAAATGACCTCTTGTCCTAAAGTAAGGCAAGTGAAAACTCATTTGCTTCACTGAGTCAGTTTTAGCAACAGCAAAATGTGAGGCCAATTTATCCATGGAAATTAAACATATCCCTTGGGTAATGTATCTAAACATGCATGGAAAATAATTGTTTGGTTGTTTTTTTCTTGTAGTGTTTTCTAACATTGTGGAACATAGTTGTTAGGGGACCCCGCTCTTTTTCAGCTGTTTGCGTTTAAAATATAATCTGACTGGGGGTATTTGAACATTATTCACAGGATTTTAACAAAAGCACCATAAGCTATACATGATAACAGTACAGAGCTGTTGAACAAAGGCATTTGACAGCGGCCTATTGAATTCTGTGCGGGTTCACATCCTCGGGTCGTTAGGGAGCCCTGTGTGTGGCTGGCCGTGCATTCCAAAGCGTAGCTAGAATCCGATTGTTTGGCTTTAGTTCTTTACTTCATTAATGCACATGAACCGCTCCCGGGCACCCTTGTCAATGCTAATGAGCATATTCGTTTTCTCCAGCGCCAGCCACTGTCTTTTGATCAAGTTAATATCGGTCGAAGAAGCAGGGAACCCAACACCAAAAGGAGAGAGGATGTTTTGTATGTGGCAAATATAAGTCAGATACACCCCCCTTCTCCTTTTTCATGACCTAACTAGAACAGGTGATTAAAAACAGACCTACTGCGGTTTGCTGTTGCTCTAAGGCTTGATTTTGAGTAATTTCTCCTCCAAGTAGATTTTGCAAAAGAACAACTTTTCTATATGCCCTTTGGTAAAGCTGAAGTGTAGTGACTGTTCCTGCTTAATGGTGCCACTGTTCATTAACAACACATTCAAAGTCATAACCGTTATGTAAGAAAATGTGTTTTTTCTTCTGTTTTTGCCCTATTTCCAAATGTGTTGTGTTGGTTTAAAGGCATCCAGATGTTGGTAACTATAAGTAAATGTCTAGACAGTTATTATTGAGTGAAATGCCAGTCTAATTTAGTATTATAATATCTTAGCCTTTTACTGATTACTGGCAAGAAATTCGTTTTGCATATTTAAGTAATGTGGTGTAAGTTGTAATCACGCTGAAGCTGGTTCTTTTTCAGGATGAGAAATTTCCCATTTTCACTCGTAAGGGTTCACTGAAAGGCTTTATGAAGATAAAATGGTCTACACTGGTCTTATGGAGAAACCCAGTGGTACACACAGTAAAAAGAAATACAAACTTTCTGGCTTAGTATAATTGCCACAGTTAGTAAATTATGACTATATAATTAATTCATTAAACTAACTTAAAAAAAAACCAATGTGATTCAGATGTATAAATGCCACACATACTGTATATATACTTTAGGGAGATGTTTTAAAGGCGGAAAAGCAGACGTAATAAACAATCCCAGAGTCACTCGAGTCTACTCCGGTCATTCACAGCACAGGCAGAGGAAACGCCCCCGGTGCATGGAAGCTAAAGCTTACAGACAAGCAGCCTACTGTACTTACAATGTCACACTCAACAACAGAGCAGCCTCGAACATAATAAAGACAACCTAATAGTCACTTGACTCTACTCCCATTATAATTGGTTAATAATATATATTAATTAATATTTTATGTAAGTTTTTTTTATTATTCATGTCTTAAAGGGTCAGTAATAGATATTTAATTAAATATAGCAAAAGAAATGAGAAACAAACATCTCTTATTCCACCTTTAACATCTTACAGGGACACTGACGAGGCATCCCAAATTGCAGCTGCCGACATCAGCAGCACCACTCAAGGGCCTGTGGTCAGTGGATCCCAGAGATAACCTATTTGCACACACAATATTAGCTTAAAAAGACACTACACCACCACTCTGGGATTGAATTAGTTTTCTTCCTCTGCAGATTTGCAATCATCAAATCTTGATCTTTTATACTGTGAATATTCTTTGATCCGATCTTTGTCCAGCAGTCTTGTATTGATTTAAATGTAATAGCAAGCCAGGGAACTATCTAGAAAGTGAGGCGTGTCCTTATTGCAGTTACAATAGAGTTTTGTTTGTGGTTAGAAAGATAGTTCAAATATCATACATGTTGTATTCGAAAGCCAAAAGAATTAGTAGTGTTGCGTGGCTCTGTCTGAATCTAGCTGTGTTGTGATGTATGAGCAGAACTAAAGGAAGTAAGAAAATACACAGTATACAAAAACTGCTTTATAATTGTATTGGTGACTAAACAACATAATGCATGTAATTTTCAGCTCCACCATCATTCAGGACTTTCCAGATAAAGAGACAATAATAGAAATAAAATGACTAATACTAACTAGCATTTGACTCATTTCACACCTACCCACGCACTGTATCAGTACGCTTTCAGTGATGACCACAAAGTCAGGCAGACTGTGTTCATCATATATACAGAGATCCAAACATACTTATCCAATACTGAAGCAGTTCTCAGAAATCCTGACAGTCTCTCTCCCACACTGCCTCAAAGGAGAAGCACTGGCTGAAATATGGTGTCACAATATTCTGACTTTCATCTCTTGTAAGACTTGATAAATGTTAGTCTCTCGAGTTTCTCAGCTATGGCATGTGGCAGGGAAAAGAGCAGGTTAGACAGGTAACCAGAAGCACTTCTGCAGTCTGGTTCTATAACCTAGTTTCTACTGTTGTACCACTCTCAGTTTTCTTATGCTAGATCACACAAAAACAGTTACAGTTTGGAATAAGTATCTTAGCGAGTCTAACGGTTCTTCCGATCCAAAGCATTTCATTGCATTTTCTGACCCTGTGTTGAATGTGCATATGGCAAATACACTGAAACCTGAAACCTGAAACCTGTAATTTGCTTTTCAATTGACCCCAAAATGATTGCAGCTGGATCAAGAAATGTTTCTTGCTAAAAACAAAGCAAAGAGGGGGAC
Organism: Philypnodon macrostomus; assembly: GCA_036025475.1. NCBI lineage: Eukaryota > Metazoa > Chordata > Actinopteri > Gobiiformes > Eleotridae > Philypnodon > Philypnodon macrostomus. The sequence continues at coordinate 17,676 of JAVQKC010119170.1, forward strand.
CTTTAATGTGAATATTTGATGGTGAATAAATAAAGACGTTTTAGATCTAACAATGTCATGTAGCAACAGACTGTTACAATTGAAATTTCATAAATGTATAGCAGTATACAAACACTTTTTGGTATGAACATGTTAATAACAAGAATGTCTAAGTGCCTGTTGCTGTGGGCACTCACACATTTGCGAACCACCAGCTTGAGACTTTACATGATTGATTTTTTAAGGGTTTGTGAACTCCCAAGTCTCACACCTAACTTTCTGTAAATGTAAACAAAATATTGCCAGCAAAAACATAACCTTCTTGGAGGGGATAACAGGTATAGACTAAGAAATGCCGACTAACTGAAGTTCACAAAAACAGTGGCAACCTCATTGCAGTGCAGAGTAAACAGCCTGTAACAGAACGAGCCCTTAGGAGAGCAGAAGAGAAGCTGTGGGTGTTGATAGATGAGGGTGAAAAAGAGTATGAATCTGGCCGCGATCACACACATCCATCCCCACCTGTCAGACAGTGACTAATTTCCAAGTGGGAGCTGGGCACTGGCAAGCTGAGCGCCTCAGGTCAAAAGAGCCACTCGGGTTACCGCCGGGTCCTCTGTAACTGGCTGCAAGATAATGGCCGGGAGCTTACATGACAAGGTTTCTACAGAGGCACGAGGAACACATCTGATCAATCACTAGAAGGCATGGGCATTGTATGGGGAATGTGAGTAACACTTTAAAGAAGGTCTAAAGTCTGATGGATAGAAGAGGTTTGGTCATGACTTATAATAATGTCATAAAGTACACACTGACCTGCCACTTCTTTGGGTACACCTGTTCAACCAGTCATTTAGGCAGAAAATTAACAGCAGCTCAGGGAATTTAGTCTTGAGAAGTTCACAGGAAAAACTTGCTGAAATTCAAAATGAGCATCAGAATGAAAAAGAAAGTGATTCTGAGCAAAAAAGGGGGGAAATTGTAAACATTTTGAAATTGGTATGTACTTAAGTGCGACTCGCGTCCAAGTCCGAGTCACAAGTCCCCATCTCTGACATGGCATGCTAGTTTGAGCATTTCAGAAACTGCTGATCTACTCAAATGTTCACACAACCACATTAATGGCTTACAGAAAATGGCCCAAAAATAACAAATGATCTAGAGAGCGGTAGTTATATGGTGGGCTATGACTTATGCAGAAGATATAGTAACGACATTGTCACGCATTTCAACTATGCCTGAAAGTTTTTGACTTTCTGGGCTGGTTTTATTCTGCTGTTTTGTGGTCTTATTGCAATACTTCTGGAACAGCTGGGAAAAACCACATACAAAACACGGTAACACTCAATCTTTTGGTGTGTCACATTGTTTACACCACTGGTAGAGAATTAGTGACAGATGTCGAGCACGAAATCAAATCCTGGAAAAGTGGGATCATTTTTAGAGAATCACTCTGAGAAGAAAGAACTAGTCGCACATGTTGGCGGCTTGTATCTTCCGTCTCGCAGCTTTGCAGATGCAAAGTGTGACCTGTTAAACAACAATGCAACGATGCACACCAGACTACTGCCAGACATCATTCTTTGCAAACTTTCTTATTCATATACGTATTCATCTTTTATCACTTATTCCCATAAGGAATTGCAGATACAGTAATTAGAGACTATCCCAGCAACTATGGGCCTTAGGCGGGCTATACCCTTGACAATGGCCAGGGCTGACACAGACAGACTGACAACCATTCACTCTCACATTCGTGCACTATGGACTCCAGCTCACAGCCTCTATTCTGAGAGGCAAGAGCGCTAACCACTCAGCCACAGTGCAACCCACCAGTAAAACTGTTCATTTTAATGACATTATTTAACAGGGTAACATAAATAGATTGAATAAATGACCTTGAATGTATAGTTCTAGTTTAACAAGCTACCCAAAGCCACAGAGGCATTAGGGAAACGTTGAAGTTACATTTTATTCCAGTCTAGACAGTCTACAAATAACGTGCAAAGGCCAAATATTGTAGTTTAATAATATGGCTTCCAATACTAAAACAAAGCTGGATTTCAGTTCTACCAAAATAACACTCCCTAAATGCAGGGTCCTGTAAGCTCCATAGCAATAAACTTGAACATTTAATTATAGGTGAGGGCTGGCTCTAAATCACGACCTCCCCATTGACTTTCTAATCTCTAACACACTCCTAACTTTATAAAAAAAATACCAAATGCCTCTGACCTGTGATCCCATTAGGACCAGCAGCATGTAATAAGTCTAGTCTGGGGAATAAAATAGATTTTACTGTAACGCTGGAAAATAAATTTGATTCAATAAATGCACTGTAAGATGTCATCCAATGTATTGATTATGAAACACATTAGTGACGGTAAATCTTCATTAAAACTGATGAAACCGTTGGTTGTATTTCTTTATTTTGCTGATAACTATCTGGCTTGCATTGATTTCACAGCAATGGATGAGGCTACGTTTATTGAAAATGTAATATAAATGTCTGCATGAGAAAGGTGAAGATCTAAGGGTCATGCTCTGTAGTCAGCAAAAATGATGTTAGTCACGAACATGATGGATGATGCAGAAGTCACTCTCACATGACTATTAAGTTGTAAAAGGACATAGGTCAGATAATATATAGGCATGTGAAGCTGGAAACTGGCTATCAAACTGAAAAGGAGCTGAATATTTGATTGAATGAGACCTTTTAATTTAACTAACTTCTAAAGAGAATTTGATTGCCTTGCTAAATGTAATATTAAACCAACACTATGTAACCTTTGCCTCTAGATTAGATTCTTTTTATTGTCTTTTGTTTTAAATAATTAAATCCCAATCGTATGTCTGTGCATTGCCAATGTATGGGCTAAAAACATATTGTAGTATGTGTCTGTATTTTAATGTGTTGAGGCCAAATGTTTTTTTGTTTTTTTCTGGAATTCTTTTCCGGATCGGACTGCACTCTGAGGCACAGAGGTGATTTATAGACTATTTTTGTTTGTCACAAAATTCTTTAAATGAAACAAGGATTTGGCCTTTTAAGATAAACTGTATTATGTTCCTTTAAGGGTTGAGGTAGAGGTACAAAATGTATGTCATTTCTTGTTTGGGATGTGAAAATCTGAAGTTATTTTTATGGTCTCAAGGCATGTATTAATGTATGCCCTTCACCACGGGTTTCCCTTTAACAGTCCGGAACATTTCTGATGATCATGCCAACTTTCCAGTCTCTGTTTACTCCAGTGATTATAGTTGTTTCCAAGGTGTCCTTTTGTCAACACCATTATCGGACTCCAGGAAATTGTTTTCAGACATTTTCAGTCCATTCTTGTGTAAACTCTGTTGTGTGTGATATTGCTAAAGGCATTCAAGTCATTTGGGAAGATGCTCACGTTTTTACTTGAAGGTGCATTACCTTGCCATAAAATGAGCTGCAAATATTGTTTTAAAAAATGTGTGCGCAAGCTGTAGCTAATTAAAGTGCCACAAAAAGCTCCGTATGCTGGGACCACGTGTCGGTTTGAATGGGCTGATAAGTGGGGTGAAGGATTGTCCCAATACATGACTTCACAACAAAGAAATGGCATAGAAAAAAAGGATCGTTGAAATTACTTTGGCACCAGACATCTGATAACAAACATTGGAACCATTGATATATGCAAACGCGGATCTAATCTAGTCGGCATTGGTGGTCATGATAAACCTTCCACAACACCAGGAAGACACCTCAAGCTTGCTTTAAGTTTACCTGGCCGAAGTTTTTAACATTAGTAAGACGACAAGGACTAAGCTAGCAGTGACTCAGATGTGCATTTTGTCATGTGTTTTATTTTGTAAAATAATTCATTAGTTGCCCCGTCTTCTCTCTACACACAGACGACATGGACAGAGGGAGCGCTAGAAGTGACTAGGACATAGCTGTGTGTTTATCCCGGCCTGCCTCATTTTAAACACGTTTAGAAAGTAGCTCTTGTTAGCAGCATGTCAAGGACAGTTTCATAAGCACGAGCAGCCTACTTGCTGGCTTTCTTTGCAACAGACATGGGCGAGTAGAAGCACATAAATAAACAGTAGGGACAGTTCTACAGTTCACAATGTTAAAATCAGTTTTTATTTGACAAAATTACGTCTCATATTTGCAGAGATATAGAGGTCAATAGCTCATTATGGGCATTCTACGAGATGCCGCTTACCGAGTGAAACACACGCATCGCTTCCTCTGACTTCCCCTCATTTTCCTCCCTAAATATTTGCAAGGTTGTCATAGCAACAACACAAAATGTTAGTTTAAAAAAAAAAATATATATATATTTTCATACTAACTAGTTCTTTCTTATATATTAGCATATTAATGTTCAATTGTCAGTATGTGCATGAGAGGGAACATTAAACTGTATGTAATAATTATTAATAAGTACTCGGTATCGGCGGTATAATAAATTTAATAATGGGTCACAGAAACTTTGACCATTACCTCCCTAACCACCACCACCACGCCAAGCCTCTTGGGCCAGAGGAATGGGTCCCGCAGGTTTCAAACTAAGGGCTCATCCTCCTGACGTGCGGGCTAGATCCTGGTTTGTGTCTATGGCTTCGGGAGGTGAGAGTAATCCAGACAGAGCAGCTGAGAAAACATTTTAGCCCAATGCAGACAGCCTCGACCAGCCCCTGCCCCAACAGCTGGAATAATAAAGGCTCTGATTTAAGGTGGTTTAAATCTAACTCGGTGGAAGACAAATAATCCAGGGCTACAGGGGAAATATACACTGAGGGTAGTCTATGAGCGGTGAATCAGCAGTTTTATTCACGCTGGGTTACAAGGGCTCACAAATTAAAACTGCACTAGAGTCAAACCAGATAATGTATTTGTGGTGACTAATGTTATTTTTTTCCCATTTCGGCACATTTATGGCATAGTAACATGGGGGGGTTTAGGTAATACTATTGTATGTAAAAAATGTGTGCAGCGATGTGCACTATTTAACATTCATTCATCTTTTACCACCTAGGGTTACCTGGAGCCTGTCCCAGCAATTATGGGCCAAATGAAACTCAAGATGTCTTCCAATTTTTCTTAACGCGTGCTAGAACATACTGATAAGAAAATGATATGCAGCTGTAGTAAAAATAAAAAATATTGAATCTCCATTGAGATATTCTTTATCTAGACTCCCAGTGCGCCCAACCTTCTGACACTCAAATGATCAATAGCCTTAAAATGTAGATACATGGTGAGTCAAATTAAGTGCTCTTTTGGAGAAGTGCATTACAAAACTCCTGAGAGAATTAAACAGCAAATTAAATGAGAAAAATCTGAGTTCAGTTTAATTATTTTTCTGCTAACTTCATCTTTGGGATTCTTGTCAAAGCCCATGAGCTCGGAGGTCAGGGAGAGGCCATGCTTTATTAAACTGGCCAAACAGACATTCAGGTGGCAGAGAAGAGGAACAGAGCCTAAACATAATTAAAGAGTCTGACAATTTATCTTCAGAGGTGTCTCGGTGATCTGCTGTTAGCTCAATTTTAAGGATTTGTTTAACAGACTGAATTGATTGTGCATTTATCCCAGTTCAAGTACAAATTAGAGCCCTTAGTTCTGATCAATAGGGGCAATAGGCAATAATTATATTATAATAATAGTTTTAGTCTCTAGATTGTGTGTGTTTTTGCTTTATTTTTCACCTTATTTAACCAGGAAAGTTCTACTGATATTAACTATAAGTCCTAGCCCCAATGAGAAACCAATTGTAGAAGCAGAAACCCATTGAGACCCAGGGGGAACATGCAAACTACACCCAGAAAGACCTCGCCAAGTCTGCAAATCCCAGAACATCTTGCTCCTGTGAAAACTAAATTTAAACAGGGTTGTGATAAATGGTGTAGTTATATATTGCAGAACCATGCCAACCCTGGTCAACTATCAACACTGTATTGCTTTCTGTTTTATTTCTATGAGAGCATGCACCAAGAAAAGAATAGTAGATTAAGAGATTGGCTGCTAACACTGATCAGGGTTTAAAAGCACCAGTGGCACGACAGTTTGTAGTAAACACATTAATGACTTTCACAGCCTAAACAGACGAAATAGCGACATGTTAGCTACCATCTACAGGAGGCTAATACAGAGAAAAGGACAGACTGGAGCAGGCACCGGGGTGATATTGACAGGCGCTGGGAAATGGATGGCAGGTAGAAACCTTCCAGCCTTCAGTAAAACAGCAGATGTTGAGTGGGGAAATTGGTTGAGAAAAGTTGAAGACAGACCTTGCTAAAAACAGAGGCACTTCATCTCCGAGTTTCATTCTATCTATCTCGATAAAGTCACTGTGTGTCGCACGGAGGGAGCTGGAGGAAAAAAATATGTGACAGAAAGAGTAAGTCATACAAGTCATTTCATGCACTTGAGTCAGGTTTTGACAGAAAAATGTGTCTGGACTTGGCTAAATAAGCCATGTTTCCGATGCCAGCCACAATGATGTGTCCTAATTATATGTAAACAGACAGCTACAGTTCTCACCATGTCCAGGTTTAAAAGATGTTTTTTAGCTGCTTTTCCTTCATCAACTTCTATATGTCATATTGTAAATAATAGAGTAATCTCGGCTGCGCTTTCTGTTAATTCAGACAATGATGCCCCGAGTATATCTTTTTGCATGAATAGTCAAAGTTATTTAGTCTCTGCAGTAATTTCAGTGCATTGTATTGCGGCTGAACTCAAATAAACCATCAGACTAGTACACTTCACAATCTCGCTACCACTCCCACTAGATTAATTTGCAAGTAATTGGATATTTAAAATATATGCACACATTACCGTCTGTTCACACAGGCGGGCTGTCTGTCAAATGGAAGAGCAGCTTCTTCGTGCAGCAGAAGGTTAAAACCTGTCATAGTCTCTGCCAAGCCAACTGTCCCCCTTCTGTACAATGAGCTGGCACTGATCAGTCCTTGTTTGCCCTGTTTATATTAACTTTTCAAGAAAAGATTTTTGCTAAATGTCATAATTGAAATAAATGAATAAAATAATTAAGCAGGTATTGGTTGGTTCGTTTGTTAGCAAGATAACTCAAAATGTAATTGCTGTATTTAAATATTGAGTCACTGGCTCCCGAAATGTATTTTCAATCAGATAATGAAAATATTCACTCCAGCCACAGAGTCGTACACTATTAGCTTTGTTGATTTTATACCATTTTATACCACTGTGACATACAGTATAAGACATTTGTGGCTCAATGATAAAAGCATTACACTTTTGAAATAGAAAATCCCCGGGATGAGTATGGCCACTTCTAAAAGCTCATAGTTCCACTTATTAATGATACAGGGTGCAGGTGGCTGGAGCTTATGTCAACAACTATGGGCTTTAAACGGGGTACATTCTGGAGAGTGGCCCATTTAGTCGCAGTGACATGTTGACCGATTCTTTTGGCATACCAGGAGATCCCACATGAACACTGGCAAAACATGCAGACTCTCCTCCCTTCAAAATGATCAGTGAGTCAGAAATGTCAGTCATCCAATTAAATAACACAGATTTAAGCACTAGTTGCCTCAAAATACAAATGAAGAGACATGTTAATTAGTTTTCATCTCCAGCTGAACAAAATTAAATATAGTTGCAGTGCTGACAGTTTCAGCCTCCAGCTATATCCAACTGCTTGAGTTGAAGTGGCACCAGGTTTGGCGCGAGTGTGAATGACAGATCAGTGTAGTGGTGCTAATGGAGTCCCTGTGCCACAGAGCTCCACTGACCTTGGTCTTATCTCCGCGACCTCATGCATGATTGATAAATAAAAATGAAACTCAAGATGTCTTCCAAAGCTGAGGTATATAATCTAACAAGGCCTGTGCTGTCGTCCCGACAGCAAAGTGTATATCGGCGAAAACGACCCCATACGTCTGCCCCGTACGTCTGCCCCGTACGTCTGCCCCGTATGTCTGCCCCATACGT